>JAOUQT010043110.1:0-21366 GCA_025769995.1 Xyliphius kryptos
GGAACAAGATTTTGAGATTGTCCAATAGGACAGAGAAAGGGACTTGTATTAGATGTGAGCATCTACAAAAGAGAGACATAGTAGAAAAACAAGGTCACACTTGAGTTCCCCTAAATCCACCATAGGCCCTTAAAGCTGATTTCACGTCTTACTGTAATCCCTTGTATATGGGTGCAAACAATCACCAAACACAAATTAAATGCAGAGCCAAAAAATGATCAACATTTCAGATTGTCCTTTTATTTTAGTTGTTATTTAATATTGTAGAATTCAAAGCAATAAACAATTGCTAATTCCATTAGCGCTATTAATAATGTCACATTGACAAATGCCTCTTGATTTCTTTCTAATATGTTCACACCAAAGCCTGACACGTTTTGAAACACTTTTTTCTAAGCCCAAATTTAGAAGACTCTGACCAAACCACAAGACAATTTGTACACATTCATCATCACTGCACGTATTTATTAATAGAAAGGCGGTGCATTTTGTACAACATACAAAAATGAACAACTCCATATGCAGATGTAATGTTAAAGTACCAGTTTAAGGCACTTTGAATACCATTCTCCATTTTAACAGTCAACATTAAGTTAACTTTTACAATAAATGAAATCTGCAACTGACATTAAATCTGTTTATAGGAAAAAGGTAATATATAATAATCTGTAAATGATCTGTTTGGTAGGCACTTGGTTTTCAGCCTGCTGTCTGGCTGACATTGCATTCTCACCACAAGGGGGAGAAATGTGTTAACCGTAATCTCTGAAGCCCTGATGGACAGTCGGCTTAAATGTCATACAAGGCCAGAACACATGCACATATCACACTCAACATGACCATTTAGGGTTAGAGACTGGCAATCTGTCAAACACCCACAGATGCACTCACACATGCTCAGGCCAAAACATAGAAACAAGATAACAGAAACTTAATGTCAATTGACAAGACAGACAGCCAAATATTAACCGTGTGATTTTGATAAGAGAAGCAGTGGATCAGCAGTTGTTTAATTTCAGCTGAGAAGATGAAGAATTGTTTATGCTCAGCTTCAAAACAAGATCTACAAAGAAGAAGTATCACTGACCGCAGGACGACTGGCATTTAAAAAGATGAGCGGCTGAAGTCCAAGTCCACAAACAGTGCCTCCGGGTGATGATTCAAAAAACCCATCTCTGAATTTTTAATGCATTTCCGCTAACTAACTTGTACAGTAGCATACCTGACTATTTGCATGTGCACATTTGAGTATGTTATTACTGTAACTGGGTTTTACTTTTTGTAAGAGGATGTGAAAAAGAAACTGAAAGCAGAAGAGTTTGTGAGGCAGAATTGTCCATTAAGGACTGAGAACTCATCATGGTTAACATTTACAATTATATTTAATTCTTTAGCAAACGTGCTTATCCAAGGCGACTTAAAGTTAAACCATAACATTGACATACTTTCAGCAAAACAATGCTGCATTATTAAATACGGGGATTTAATGGTATCCAACTTGGGTAAATCGGTAGCACGATTGCACCTTAGTCTGAAGCATAAACTTAAAAACCTATAAGACTGACAAAACCACAAGATGCTTTTAATACATCCACCATCTTCATCATCAATGGTATCAATATCTCCTTTACAAACCACAATCTCACTCCACCCAGTCTTTTGTGAGGCCCTGTTGTCAAACTGTATCCTGAGCAGATCATGAGAATATCTTGCACACATTTACAGTATTCATCGAAATGCAGTGCAGTTTGGACAACATACAAAAAGAAACAACTTACTATACAGATAGAATCACCATAAAGAACCAGTTTAAGCCACTCTTTATAACATTCTACAGTATAAGTCAGCAAAAAGCTACATTATGTTTTGAATGGTACAATTATTGTCTAAGAAATAATCATGATTATTTTGCCCATCCACGGAAGAGTTTTTGTGTGCTAGACAGATACACCCACGTGCAAAGACAAAAAATAGGGGCAATTTAATGCAGCCAGTTTACCTCAAACCCATGTTTTTGAACCGTGGGAGGAAACCAGAGAACCTGGAGAAAGCATGGATCAGAAATCACAGTAGCAACTCAGTTTCTTATGTGAATATGCATCAGGCCGGTAGCCAAAACTTTACAAGTGTAACAAATCAGACGGAAAAAAAGTTCCACTTGCTCAATACTTTGTCCTTATAAGAAAATTATTTTAAGTAAATATAAGTATGCACCTTAAGGGGCAAGTTAAAAAATATTTTTTTTAAAATCTTAAAACAATTTAGTGTTTTGTGTTTATAAAGAATCTTGTATTCATATTTAGCAAATGCCCTGTGTTGTCTTTTTTTGAATTATTTCTTGGACAATAATTGAACCATCAAAATCTATAACTGTCTCTTCCCAAATCTGGGGTGGGAGGGTGCATCTGTGAGCTCAGACACTGATGTTGGACATGGCTCACGATCTCATTCGCATTTATCTGAAAGCTGTCCAAAGCTTTCTTGCTTGTTCTGTCCTTTGTGCAAACCAGTCAAGCTGTTCCACACCAAACTCATTCAACTTTTCAAAACCTTAATGTACAGTCAGGACGGAGCACCTCCCCGCCCCGGTTTTCTCAAAGTTAGGAGCATACATATGTAATATTTCTGATACCACAAGCCGCTCATCATCTATATCAGATGCAGCCAATGGGGCCCAGCCAAATGCACAAGTAATAATTCTGTGTTTTTACTGAAAGCAGACAGTAATTATTGGTTCTAAAGTGGACTGTAATACTGCTGCTGGAAAAATAAAGCAGTGAACATTTATATCTGTGAAACGTTCTTGCAATATTTAGTATTATTATAAACTAAAATTTGTCCAAAACAATGTAGTATATAATTCATTATGGTATTATATATGTCTGAAGTTTAAAATATGATTACCTGTTCAATTGAGTAATATCAATAAGTAATAATCAATTTAAACTAATGGGGCAGCAAAGTGGCTTAGTGGTTAGCATGTCCACCTCTCAGTGCTGGGGATCCAGGTTCGAATCCCAATATGGGCGGACTTTTTTTTATGTTTTCTTTGTGTCCATGTGTGTTTTCTCAGTGTTCTTCAGTTTCTTCCCACACTTCAAAAACATGCATTCAAAATGAATTTAGTGCTCTAAATTGCTCCTATATTGTGTGTGTGCCCAGCGATTAATTAGCACAATGGTAGATGTATCTGTCCGCTCTATTATTTAAAAACATCTAGTAGGACTCAAAACTCCTTAAGCTGTAGCTATAAACAAAAGGTAGTTTTTTATGGTGCAGTGAGTAAGTACTGCTGTAATGTGGCTAATGAAGGTGGAACATGATTCAACACGTGGTACTAATTACTTACAGTCAAGCTCTGAGCGGGTTTTTTCAGCTCGCGGATTCTTATTCTGAGTCGACCGGATGGTTTTATGATGAGGGACAGGCTAAAAAAAACAAGAATAAATTTTTAGTTAGGAGAAAAAAAACCTTCAACAAGTCAAACTAATATTTTTTAGTTAGTCTCCTGTTGGTTCTCAGTTCTCTATTGGCCAGGAGCATCTCAGAACAGGTATAATTTTGGTGGTGGATTGTTTATTCAGTTCTGATGTGCACTGATGTGGTGAGAAGGTTTTAGTGCATCAGTAGTTTTATTTAAACACCTCAGTGTCACTGCTGGGATAAGAATAATGCACAAACCCAATATGTACTGTAGTCCACAAACAGATTGACTGCAGTCTAGAATCGGAGAACTACAAAGTCCATCTTTACAGTAAGTGGAACTGATCACATGGACAATAGGTGGAGCGAAAAGGAGGCGTGTCCAAACCTTGGTACTGTGGTTAGCATGTTTGCCTCTTAGCATGGGAGAGCCAGGTTCAAATCCCAATCTGGGTGGAGCTTCCATGTTCTCCCCATGGGTGTGGTAGCTCAGCGGTAGAGAGTCAGGCTAACAATCTAAGGGTTGTGGGTTGTGCTGTATCAACCCTGTGATTTGACCCCAACTATCGAGAGGGATACTTGCAAGTCGATTTGGATAAAAGCTTCTGCTAAATGATCAAATGTAAATGTCCGCCTGGGTTTCTCCCGGGTACTCCAGTTTGGATTCAAGGTAAATTGGCAACTCTGAATTGCCCCTATATAGTGTATGTATGTCCTGCGATAGATTACTGCCCTGTGCTGTCCACGAAACCAAGTAGGGGATTAACCAGAACCACAATAGGGACAAGCTATAAACTAATTTCAGCCAAAACGTTTATAATCATTTGTTAAAGAATATAAATTCAACCAAACATGGTTTCAATTTGGCTGTTGGGCATAAATACAACAAAGTTGCATTGTATGAGAAGATGAGTAAGTGACAGTGCAAGTTACTGGTGATGCACTAAACTAAGAGTCAATAACCAGACTTGGCAGACACACAGAGATGTCACTGACTGAAACCAGTCAACACAAAGGAGTTCAGAATCACAGGATGTCCACATGCTACATTTTCTTGTTTGTGGGTACAGACTCTCAGTGTCATTTTCTTTTTACCTCCAGGTCATCATCATCTCTCTCTATAAATGCAGGCGGATCTGGGTTGCTCATCTTATCGAGAAGTTCCACTGCAAGTTTGCGGGTTAAACCTGACTGAGCCACAAACGTGTGCTGCAGAAAAAAAAGACACGATCTATTAGCAGAATGAAAGAAACAAATATGAGCACACTTGATGTTTTTTTTATCAATGTGAACATCCTAACAGGACATCAGGGTATGAGCAAGTATCTAAAGAGAGGAGCAAATGGAACGAGGAAAAAGTAAACAAAGTTTAATAAATCTTGTCTCTGATCATCATCATTGTATGTCATCTTTTGTCTCACTTCTCAATACCTGCACACAGATCATTAGTGGAACCTCCAGCAAACACATCAATAACATTCATTTTGGCTTCACCTCCCCTTTCCCAACCAGTGTCTGATTGTGCATTGCTGACACAATAACATCCCAATACTCAACAACAAAACACTGACAGACATTTGCACACAAACCTCACAAAATTATAGCTAAACTGCGACGTTAATCAAAACATGAGTACAAATGTGATGAGAAAAGAAGTCGTGACTATGAGCTCATACCGTGAGCAGTTTCTCGGCTGAAGGCCTCCTCTTTGGGTTCTTGGTAAGAGAAACTTTAACAAAATTGTGAAAGGATGTAGACCTATGAAATGAAGAATAAGTTTGAATATGGCAAAGAGTAGCTACAACCATATTAAAGACCATATGTTAATTACTAAACAGTTTGGGATGAGTTCTAAAAATACAGTAAAACATCCAAAAAAATATAAGCATAAAACCTTCAACCTACTGACACAGACTCACCATTTAACTTTGTCTTTTAACTTGGGTGGTTGGAAGCCACCTTTAGACATCAGGAATAAAGCCCTGCACATTAAGATATAAAGCTTTAATTAAAATAATCTGCAATGTGGATATGATATTTGCAATTACATCATTTTACTTATCCAGGCTACCTGCAAGACATATACACTGCTCAAAAAGGCACCCGTTTCATACATACAGGGGTTGGACAATGAAACTGAGACACCTGGTTTAGGACCACAATAATTTATTAGTATGGTGTAGCGCCTCCTTTTGCGACCAATACAGCTTAAATTCATCTTGGGAATGACATATACAAGTCCTGCACAGTGGTCAGAGGGATTTTAAGCCATTGTTCTTGCAGTTTCCTGACTCGCTCCTCCAAAACCCCCCAAAGTGTCTGAATAATATTTAGATCTGGTGTGCAGGCCATGGGAGATGTTTAACTTCACTTTCATGTTCATCAAACTAATCCTTTAAAGTCGGTTATGTCACCCATACATACACATGTACATATATAGAAAGAAATCAAAAAGCTTTTGAAACCCCTCAACACCAGTATTTGAAAATGGCGTGTTGCTCTGTACCTCATTGGATGAAGGTCAAACATAGGTGGCTGTAATTCAGCAAGCTCTATGGATGTAATTCCTACAGCCCAGATATCACATAGATGATTGTAACCTCCATTCTTCTCCACTGCAGCCACCTCTGGAGCCATCCTGTTAACACACACAGCGATATGAACTTCACCACCAAAGTTGTTCTTTATATACTCTAAACCTTATCCATCAACTCAAACAAGCTCCTAAAATCGATTCAATACTTTTTGTTTAAGTGGTGACATGACAGCTAATAGCAGGGTTGTTCATTCATTTATTAATTATCTTCCACTTAAACCTACGAGGGTCGCGGGGGAGTTCCTCATGTCCATCCAGGGGAAAACGTCCCGGGTGCTGGGCAAATAAGCCCAGGACAGGGCGCCAATCCATCACTGGGCACACATTCAACCACACACACAGAATATAGCTATAGGGCCAATCCACGTTTTTGGAATGTGGGAGGAAACCAGAGAACCCGGAAGAAAAAAAAAAAACACACAAACACAGGGAGAATATGGAAACTTGCTATTGAGATTCAAACTGGCAAATCCCCAGCCCCGAGAGGCGACCGTGCTAACCACTAAGTCACTATTCCACCCAGGAGGGTTGTTGTTTATAAAAAAAAATGTGATAAAATCTGCTTTGAGTTTTAAAGGTCACAATAAATTCACTTTTAACTTAATTTTCATCATAATTAAACTTTTTAAATATATAATTACCACAAAGCAGATGAACACAAATCCACACCATAAACAGGAAGCAGCACAATAAACAACATGTCTGTAAGATTTGTTAGGATATTTAAAGTACTAGTTATTATCACATGCTTAACACATGCTTACCAGTAGGGGGTGCCAATAAAGGATTTTCTCTTGGCAATAGTTGCTGTTATTTTGGCTGCGACTCCGAAGTCCGCTAAAAAGAAAAAGCTTAATATTTAGTTACAATGAAAACATGTACAGCTACTAAAAAACACCACCACCAACCAATTAAATTCAGTATAAATAAAACAAACTGCTTATTTAAAGACTTACCAAGCTTAACATCGCCATTGTCTGTTAGCAAAATGTTTGCCCCCTAAGAACAAAAACACAGAGAAGATTTATAACACTGCTAATTCAAAAGTGAGACATACATTTAATAATATTGCATTACTGTTCGT
Source organism: Xyliphius kryptos (assembly GCA_025769995.1). Classification (NCBI taxonomy): domain Eukaryota; kingdom Metazoa; phylum Chordata; class Actinopteri; order Siluriformes; family Aspredinidae; genus Xyliphius; species Xyliphius kryptos. The sequence goes on from JAOUQT010043110.1 coordinate 7,104, forward strand.
TTATTGTTTTTTTTTATAAAAACTGAAAAAGCATTTATTACTGTGTCTACTTTTAATACCACCTCAATGACAATGAAAAAGTTACTTTAGCCCTTTAACTCAAAAATCAGATACGACTCAGGTCTTGAATCATTCGTTGCACTGCAGTGACACTGACTTGGTGGTGGTGTACAGTTACGAGGAGATCAAAACCAGAAGTGTTGGGAGTTTTTTATACACTGTATTCACTCACAATGCTCTATCTATCAGTTTTGGTGGTTATATTTTAATCTTTTATTAGTGACCAGAGCATGACGTCTGTAGGGTTCTGGTGGCTTGTTTCAAGTCCAGCAGTGACACTGAGGCGTTAAACATTCCAGTGCTGCACTTGTTTGTCTCTTACCAAACCAACACACAAACACCCCCCCTCCCACGTCAGTTTTAATGTAGTGCTGAGAATCAACTGCCAAAATAATACCTAATCTGTAGTACTTCTTTGTGGGACTTGATTATTAAAGAAAAAAGTAAAGGGGACTAAAAAAAAAATATGTAGGGAAACGGATGATACAGTTTGTAACTGTAGGCAGATAGTTGGGGTTCAAATCCCAAATTGTAGGCCCTTTATGCTTAGGGTCATTTATTGAGAAATCAACCATTCGTACCTCTCTCTCTCTCTCTATATATATATATATATATATATATACACAAACACATATTTATAAAATAGTAGTTCCTGTTCTAAAACCTGATTGACTGAGCCGTTTTTTCCTGTGACCTCATTGTTATTAACACACTCCACTGACTGTTTTACATTCGTATCAATGCGTGATATACAATACATTATTTCCCTGATGTAAACTATATTCATAAACTATATTCAGTAAATTGGCCACTAGATGATACTTTATGGTTAGGGAAACTGGAAACCTGTTACTTAGCGTTCACTTTAAAAACCGGACTAGAGTACATCGTGAAAGATCAGTTTATTAATGCTTTTGTTTTCAATAAATGCATTTATGAATTGTGGTTGTGTATTATAGTGAATAAATCACGTGAAAGAGGTCTAACTACTTAGTTAAGGGTCGTGCCGAATACCCCGTTCCTGAGATTTATTCACAATAGTGCGCATCCTCTCATGTCTTATTACCTTTATATATATGGAGAGACATACATCTTTGTACATTTGTTATACACACACACACACACACACACATATACCCACAAACACCATTTTGTAGAGTGGAAAACCGTTCAAAACTGTGTGTATTATCAATTTTATAGGTAATCTGCAGGGTGCCATTCCTAAATGTCCTCGATAATGACTCAATCACAGAAACACCCGTTTAGGTCTCACTACTGTTATACTGATTATTATTTCTACTATAAAAAAGGTAACAGTGGACATGTTTTAAAGTATATGCTATGTTTTAATTGTATATAATATGGCTGTGTATGTGGTAACACTTCTTGATTATATGCACTAAGATCAAACAAAACTGTTAATCAGTTAAATACTTATGATCATTGTGCTAACATTATAACCAATGAGAGCACAGTCTAAATATAACGTGTAACAGTGGAAGACATTAGGCTTGAAGACATTGGCTTCAACATTGACATGTTAAGTAGGTGTGAATAAACATTTTCTGCAGCAGGAGGCATGTATGGACTTTTTATTTTTTATAGATGACTGTCTGACCAACAACAGGAAGTAGGAAGAAGTTACAGAAATAACTTCAGACATTTTAGCTAACGGCGATAAGAGACATGCTCACTTACAAAAAGACAAAAAAAAAACCACACACAATGGAGGTGGACGTACCTTAATATCTCTGTGCATTTTCCCTTTAAAATGGAGATAACGCAAACCCTAAACAAAAACACAACATATTTAACACAAAAAATAGAAATAACTAGATCTGCAAAGCCTTTTACTTAAAACAGCAGACAGTGAAAAGATTAAACCTTTGACATTAACACTGACATGAATGGTCTTAAAGTTGCTTTACAGCCTGAACACAAAGAATAAATGCGATTGCCCCAAATAGACTTGAGGACCAAAGTGACAATAGTATTGTACAAATTACATTTCAGTCATAAGCTTGCAATCTGAATGTCCCCGGTGTGTTTTTCAGTCCCACCAAGTACTACAAGACACCGATTGCTGTACAAAGGGCTGCCCACCGCTAAAGGCACATGCTCACTTCAATCAGTGTGTGCATATGTGTGTTTCATTGCACAGATATGTAGCTAAGGTAAGTTAATTGTGGAGGACAAATTCCTATATATATATATATATTTTTTTTTCCCTTCATTTTTTATTTTATTGATTTATATATTTTTACACAGATTATGCAGGTCTACATAATCTAATAATCACTATAATTTACAAACGATTCAATTGCAATGAAAATAATTATATTAAATGTATCCAATATATCCAGTGTGGAATGTGGGAGAAAACCAGAAAACCCAAATAAAACCCACTCAGGCACAGGGAGGACATGCAAACTCCATACCAAAAGGACGGTTGTTCGTCCCAACAGGGAATCAACCCCGGAACCTTCTTGCAGTGAGGCGGTAGCGCCAACCGCACCACTGAACAGCAATGTTAATGGTCACCATATCAAAACTTTTACAGCACAGAAGCTTTACCCACACGTAGACAGAAAGTCCTGTATCCCTGTTTGCCACCCATGAACTATTAAAGTTATTAAAAAAATAAAAAGATTAAGGAATTTGACTTTTTTTTTTTTTCAAGGAAAAGTAGCCAAAATCACATTTTTTTTGTTTTTCTATTTTAAGATTTCCTATGAACTGTGCCAAAATAACTCCACAGGCAGGTCCTGGGCACAGGATCAGAAAGTGCCTCTCTACCTGAAGAATCTGTTAATGGAAAACTAAAATGGTATGGCATAAAAAGCAACGCATAAGGTTTATTGTATTGTTATTATGAAGCAATTGCATTTGTTTGCTTCAAATATATTTTCAAATTACACATTTCTACTCACCAACATTTGAAAACAATTTCAATTGATCACAATGCAAAAGTGTAAATAACCACGACAAATACACTCTGTAAACTGTCTTACCTCCAGCGTCTCTCTGCACACATAAGCAATCTGAAGCTCAGACAGTGGGCCTGTAACTGTAAACACACAGACACTGCATTAGACAGCCACAGACTCACAAGTGTAAACATTTGCTGGTAACTATTAAAAAGACAATACAAACAGATCTGATTTATTGCTCATGTGATCAAAGCACAAGTTGGAGGTTTTGATCTTCGATTTGACAGTTTTAAAAACCATACCACAGACAGTATTAAAAAATTTCCTCAAGATTTTTTTTTATAGGTTTATGCACGTCTTTTAAAGCTTATGCTACAGGCTGATCTGGAGACATACATACAGTTAAGTATGTGTCCAGTTCACAGCTCACAGCCAACCAGGTTCCACTCAAATGGTAATTATTACATAAATAAAAGTAATAATTTATATTATCAGTTGCAAAATTAACAGCAACTATTAACGTACAAAAATGCTGAAGATGATGGAGGAGAGTGTTATGAATCTGAAAGGCTAGATTACACAAGATCTTTAACGTGCCATGTCGGGGGCAGTGGGTGACCCATTGTGCAAGGTGCGAGCCAAAAACAAGATGGAAAATTTTAAAATGTTAAATACCGGCTGGACAGAAAACCTCAAACAGAACAAAATGCAGAGGACACAAACACAATGTAGTTTTTCCAAAATTGAAATGGCTGAAAGTATTATTTTCAATACTACTGCTATTTATACCAATACTATTTATACTTATACCATAATAATAAACAATAACAACTAATAATATATAAATAACAATAAATAATCATAATAATATGAAGGTGGAGACGACATTAAGGTAAATCAGCAAACCGTAATTATTTTTAAACCTGAATTTCAGCTTGTTAATCTCTGACTGAAGACTTGACTAACACTTTTACTTGCAATTTGCTTTGAATAAACAGCTAAATATAAACGTAATAGAGATATGTGTTAATAGAGATAAAAGGAAATAAAAGTTTTAGTTTCATTTTCTTGTATTTAATTGTCCCATGTATTAAACACAAGAGAAAAACAAACACTAAAATTCCGAGCTTATTATTGTTTAAACAGTGAATATAAAGAGACACACCTGGCAAACAAGAAACACCGGTCTGTCACACGTTTCAGTATTTTTTCTCCTGTACAGCTTGTGCGGTCTCATTGTTAGTGTACATTGAACGTGATTCATCACAAGTGTACATAAATACCAAGAACTAAAAGCTAAAATGTTTGAAAAAAGAGAGAGCTATCTACCTTATTTCAATATATACGAATTTCTGTGGTGGCCAATCAATGTGTGAAAATGTCATTGTACAAACATGTACCAGTGCAATAATGCACATTCTGTTCTATACATTAAACCATAAGGGATTTTAAAGATTAAACAGAACCCAACCCATTAGTTGAAAGACAAATGCGGCATGACAAGCAATCAAACAATACCATGGTAGATGTCCTGTAGTGAGCCTCCCCCACAGTACTCCATGCAGATCCATAACTTCTCTCGGCTTCAGAACAAAAAAAAAAAAGTGAGTTTAATTTTTTTTACTAAGATTCTTGAACAAATAAATAAAATCAATAAATGAAAACAAAATTTCTCTTTTATTACTCCTTATTTCTGCTAGTCCCATTAGGGGTCAACTATTGCTCTTACCAGAGGTAGCTGCCAAAGTAGGCCACAATGTTCTCATGGGTACATTCCTTCACCATGAAGATTTCCTGCTGAATAATTGAGAAATCATCTCCTGCAACAAACAAAAAGAATAAAATGATGTGCTATGATTTAAAAGTCTTTGCAAGTAGAGGCAAGCTAACTGACTAACAGCTAATTGTCAACGTGTGTCTGCTTTGTAAACAATCACACATGAATGCAGCCCACTGTGTGAGAGAACAGCTTAGCACTGCTATTTTCAGCATAACAGCCCAGTGTAAATCTGCTAGAGAACAGAACAGGCCTGAGAACAGTACTTACACTAGTGTATAAAGCTATACATTCTGCGTGAGCGTCTGAAATCCCAGTCAACTTAAATACAGCCTTAAAATACTGAGTCCATCCCTAGAACAGAATTTCATTAGTGCAAGTTAGTGCCGTAAATAATTAAGTTTAGCAGCGAGGGTCAGAATAAAATCCTACAGATCAACATTCACAGGACTATTCAACAGTGAGCTGGTGGTAATACACGTGTAGCAAAGGCTGGTTGCCACTGAAATATTGCCAGGGTGGTGCAGGGTGTGTCGAACTAAGTGGTTTCTCTCTAAATAAAATTAATGTGCACTGTTTGTTTAAACAAGCTGGTCAGCTTTCTAATGTAACAATGAAAGGCATTCATTCTTAATTTTTGCTCAGCGCTCTCTTTGTACAGACTTTGACCCATTTTACAGATTTATTTTAATAGGTTACTGACTCCAACTGACTCGCTCCGTAATCTTGCTTTGACAATCATCTTAAACTTTCAGATCAGGTCGCGAAAACTGCCCGTCCCTGCAGAGTCATTCTGTACAACATCAGGAACATCAGACCTTTCCTAACAGAACAGGCTACTCAGCTGCTGGTCCAGGCCCTCGTCCTATCCCGGCTTCATTATTGTAATGCTCTTCTTGCCGTCTCCCAAATTCAACTATCAGACCTCTGCAATTGGTTCAAAACTCTGCAGCCCGACTCGTGTTCAACCAGCCAAAGCGAACTCCTGTCACTCCATTACTCCTCTCTCTCCATTGGCGTCCTGTAGCTGCTCGCATTCAGTACAAGCTACTGACTCTGGCCTACAGGACAGTCACTGGATCTGCCCCCTCTAACCTTCAGTCCATAGGTACACTCCAACTCCTTCACTACGCTCTAGTGACGAATGTCGTCTGGTGACTCCAACTTACTGAGGTTCTTGCTCCATTTCATTCACCACTGCTAAATGGTGAAACGACCTTCCCAACAACATCCGTAAAGCTGACTCACTCATCTTTTTCAAGAAACTCCTCAAAACCCATCTCTTCCACGAACACTTGCTATAAAAAAATAAAAAATTGCCAGATCCAATATTGCGCAGGGTTGATGGTGCTGCAGTTTAGCTGTTTCTTCCTAAAAATACTGACTTGTGTTGTTGTCTCATTTGTAAGTCGCTTTGGATAAGTGTGTCTGCTAAATGACTTATGTAAATGTAATGTCCTATTGCTTTATTATTTAGGGGATGGGTTCTTTCCAGCAGCACAGTGACTGACAGTGATCGTGTGTTAAATGTGTCATGCTTGTACAGGTGGGTCAGGCATCTCCAGTTTAAGAATGTGCCCTTATTCCACCACCTTGTAGATGTGAAGTCAATAACAGAAGTTTACTTTTGTCTGATGCTGTCTCAGTGTTCACAGAATGCTGCCGAAAAAATTATGGGAACTGGACATTTTTGGTTGGGTGGACCATTCTCAGTCAGAGGTGTTTGAAAACTTGAGCAGCACCATTACATCTGGTTTTACTCATAACCACGCAACACCCACTAAAACACCAGCTGTGTGCCGAGACTCATCAACAACCCAAATGTTATGGGGTGATTCTGATCATTAAAGAACAAAGTAAACGTAGCAAAACAGTATTCAAAGAAACAGATGTGTTGGGGGTTAAATGAGGTAAAATGATTTGCAAATATGTGTAAGGAGTTGTTGGGAAAGCAGGTTCGTAAATGTGTGAAAGACTCTGCAAATACACAAAGTGTACAGGAATCTGTAACTGTATAATTAGATTTGTAAGTCTATTGAAATTTGCATGTGTTCACCAATCTGTGAATGTACAGCTCGCTTTGTAAATGTGTGCATTACATTTACCGGCCATTTTATTATGTACTACCACTAGATGGACTTTGACAATAGGTTTCTACATACAGGGGTTGGTGTAGGGCCTTCTTTTGAGGCCAATACAGCATCAATTTGTCTTGGGAATGACATATAGAAGTCCTGCACAGTGGTCAGAGGGATTTTAAGACATTCGTAGCACACGCACATCCCTTTCAGCACTGCTGTGTCTGCTCCACTCGATCACCAGCACAACACACACTAACACACCACCACCATGTCAGTATCACTGCAGTACTGAGAATCATCCACCACTCTAACACCTCCTCAGTGAGTTTCCTAATATCGGCGCACCATAGAAAAAGAGATACATGAGAACAAAATCAGATTAATTATCAAATCTAATTATTATAAAAAAAACTATGTACTGTATATACTAGATGTTAGCAGTTTTATACCCGGGTGGCAAGCATTTTTACAGGCACTTTTCATTGAAGTAACTTCTGATTGGCTTATTTGGCATGATAACTTTCATTTCTGTCTTCATTTAGGTTTTCTGCTGTGGGATCGGACACATTTAGTCAGATGTCCTCTTTACTGGTGGCGTGTGACTCGTAGCATGCCTCACAGCATTAGCTTCACCTTAGCCACCCTGCATCATCCCCTTTACTCTACCTGGACGCCTATCGCTATACGCCAAGCGCCTCTCCTCTTCCACTCCACTCTACCCACACGACAATCGCTATACGCCAAGTGCCTCGCATCATTTCCTCCACTCTACCCACACGCCAATCGCTATACGCCAAGTGCCTTGAGTCATCCCCTCCACTCTACCCACACGCCAATCGCTATACGCCAAGTGCCTCGCATCATCCCCTCCACTCTACCCGCACGGCAATCGCTATACGCCAAGTGCCTCTTGTCATCCCCTCCATTCTACACGCACGCTAATCTCTATACGCCAAGCGCCTCGCATCATCCCCTCAACTTTACCAGCACGCCAATCGCTAGATGCCAATCGCCTCGCTCCATCCCCTCCACTTTACCCACACAACAATCGCTATACACCAAGTGCCTCGCTCCATCCCCTCCACTCTACCCGCACACTAATCATTATTCGCCAAATGCTTTAAGTCGTCCCCTTTAATTTATGTGCACCCATCGCTATACGCCAAGTGCCTCACATCATCACCTCCACTCTACCTTTGCACCAATCACTATACACCAAATGCTTTGCGTCATCCCCTCCACTCTGTGCACCAAACGCTATACAGATGACACACACCAATTATATTATAGATATAAGCCTTTATTAGTCCCACAATGTCTCTCTCTTATACACACAAGCTGAGTTTTAACAATAATGCTGACGTTCACAAAAGTTTTTACAGCTTCAGACACATTTTAACATCTTGTGTTGTCACAGAAGATGAACAGCATGGTTATGTTCCATAAAACAAACAGGTTTAAGTGCACTGTATATATTCTAAACAGATTCATATTCACTTATAGAACATATTCTAAATATGTTCTATAAGTCAAACAAATTTAAGTGTATATATTCTAACCGAGTTTAATAGTTTAGTTATATTCGTATGAATGTGGCTTGTGCTTCAGGACGTGTGTAACGGCCCCGTGTGTTTATACGTGGCGTTGCGCTATTGAACAGCTCGACTCCCTCAGAGGCAAAGCAAGCGGCTGCTGAACGCTACAGAACCGTTCCACAAAAACCATGATGTCCGACTTACTTCCCTCGTTTGGTTAGCAACCAGATGCAACTGTAGTTCGTGCTGCTTCTATCAGCGTCTCCATTACAGAACAGGAGGCGATACAGACGAGCCGGTAATTCAGCAGCAGGCTTCGTGGAGGACGGTAAGGCACGTACACACTACCATGTTCATCCTTTTCCTGATGCAAAACATTGCATATTATTACACCAGAAAGTTAACAGATACGGGACATGGAAAACAAAAGCAGTTAGCCGAAATTCGATTCGGCTGTCAAGGAAAGCAAGAGAAGAAAGGCCTGCAGATGAATGGAGGTACACAAACTCCACTCGTTACGATATTCAACTCTGAATCTGTTTGGGAGTCGAGTTAAAGTATTTCTCTCCCACGACGTATTTAGGCAGGTCAATTGACCAAACATGAAGTTTTGTTGTATATGAGAATATAACCAACACGGACATTCAAAACATTAGCCGACATATCGATTATACACTGTGTGAAATTAGCGAACATATCGAGTCATGGAATCACATTGACAGAGTCGACTCCTCTTTCAGCTCGTTTTCAAATCGTCTTGTGTTGCGTTAAAGCCGCAGAGGCGTCGATGCTCACGCTTACTTACAATCGAGCTTTAATTATGCTTTTATAAGTTAACTAATTTGATTAAACATACAACAACAACTTTAGATTATTATGCGGGTGTAGTGTCGTCTTTTTTTTTTTTTTTGGCAAAAATGGATGGCTTTATAGTAGTCCTTTGTACACAATGAACGAGTATAACCACATGCCATTACTTTAAGTTACTGTAATCCTTAATAGAAATAAAAGTAATGAATTAGTGATTGTGTGTTATATTTAACTAGCTGTCTTACCTATTCTACACCCGGGTGGCGAGCATTTTTATTTTAGAGGTGCTGTGGGATTGGACACATCCTTAGATGTCCTTGTTGCTGTTGATGTGCAACTCGTAGCGTGCACCTTACAGCATTAGCTTTACGTTGCTGTATCAGCTCCTACACTGAAATTTTTACTCTATGGCATTTTTGAGCTTCAGCATTGTGCTTTTTTGCTGCAAACTCTTCAGCCGTTAGTGGAGGCTTTCATTTAGGAGGCATGATACCTGGGCTGCTGTTAAATACCAGGGCAGTTAGGAAGTAGTGATTTTGGCACTGGCCGTCACGCGCCACATGTTTAGGGAGTGGTTGGGGAGGGGTAGAGGTTTGGATCCACCCTGTGCCATCTCATCCATTCTACCCGCACACCAATTGCTATACGCCAAGCACTCTGTGTCATCGCCTCCACTCTACTCGGGCGCCAATTGCTATACGCCAAGAACTCCATGTCATCCCCTCCACTCTACCCGCGGGCCAATTGCTATAACCCAGGCACCCCGTGTCATCCCCTCTCCTCCACTCTACTCTTGCGCAAATTGCTATACGCCAAGCACTCAGTGTCATCGCCTCCACTCTACCCGCGCACAAATTGCTATACGCCAAGTGCTCCGTGTCATCCCCTCCACTCTACTCGTACGCCAATTGCTATACGCCCAGCACTCCATGTCATCCCCTCCACTCTACCCACGCACCAATTGTTATACGCCAAGAACTCCGTCATCCCCTCCACTCTACTCGTGCGCCAATTGCTATACGCCAAGTGCCTTGCGTCCTCTCCTCCATTTTACCTGCACTCCATTCACTATAGAGACTATGCACGCCAAGCACTCCGTGTCCTCCCCTCCACTCTACCCTTGCGTCAATCGCTTTACACCAAGCGCCCCGCATCATCCCCTCCAGTTTACCCACACACCAAGAGATGATAAGAGATGACACACGTCAAGGGTCTTATATAATTGATGCCAACTTTTGTAGTTATTAATAGAAAGAAAATGATGTATACTTTCTAATCAAAAAGATTCACACCACTGTCCCTTATTAGTTTGCTTTTGAGTATAATACAAGTCTCTGGGCAAAAGAATGCCTGGTTGAGAAGAGATGTTTGTGAATTTAAATGATCATGATAGTTAATAAATTTAAATTTTAAAATAGATTTAAACTCCCGGACTTTCCAAAACTGTCCCTTTTGAATGCCTCTTAATCAGAGCTGTGCAATTCATTTTTTGAAGGGCCACATGAGAATATGGGACTGTTGTGGAGTAAAAGAAAAAAAATGAACATACTCGTACTGTACATGTTATAATGCATATGTATGTCATGGTGGGCCGGACAGGGACAACAGCTAGAGCTGTTTTTGGCCCTGGGGCTGTAAAATGCAGAGGTCTGCTCTAAAATGTCTGTATAATATCTTTTCACATATTTATGGTGTAATAGACTGATGTAACATTTTATTTTAAGGCGGATCAGTGTTTCAGAATGACCGCTCTAAGACAAAGGAAGTCCAATAAAGTGAAAGATTCCAGTTTGGATACCCGCAGTCAGACGTGTGATCACACAGCTGACACTCTGGTGAAGGATATATCTGGTTAGTTATAATTTTCTGTTAATCTGTAATGTCTATGTTAAAAAATAACAAAGTCTGTTATCTACTCAAACATTCTATTATAATCAAGTCTTAAAATGATGTAAGCAGGTCAAATGTAATATATTCTCTGTTTTATTAGGCTTCAAGAGAATTCTTGGCCTATAATAGTGAGAGGTATACACAGAGGTTTCAGTGTTTATGACATATCTGTAATATATTACATGGATCAAATGTTACATTAAGTAGTGATGCCACTCTTTACCTGCAACCCAGGGTCAATAACTGCATCAGTTTTACTCAGAAAATGAAGAGTGCAGAAGTACCTATCACATTTCATATAAATGTCAGTATTTTAATGCTCTTATAGTTTTGTTCTGTGTTGCGCTAAATGTTTTGGACAAAAAAGCAGAATGTTTTAATAACCTAATTAGCTTTTGTGTAGTAAGAAATTGTATTTCCATAGCAAAGCTAATTGTTCTATGTAGGTAGGTTGGCAAGTACGTGCACAGTGATGTTATTTTCATAATTTTGTGCATTTAAATGAGTGATCAACATGTGTAGACCATCATATTTTCTGGTTTAACAAAGAAAACATTAAGTATTTTACATACACTTGGAATTATGTATGATAGTTTTTGAAGCGCATACATTGTAATAGAAATACAGTCTATAAACAAGCAATCTATTTTTCGTTTATCTATTTTATGTTTATACAGTTTCTCATTTAAATATCACAGATTTTTTTTTAAAATCTCTGTTTTAAACGCATAAACCAATGGGTATATGTTTAGTATGCAGAAATATCTTTGTTTCAAAATCTCTTTCGCTTTTAAATATGTTATTAGAATAACATCATTCCAAATCGCAACTTTTCTGTTGGACATTCTAAACCTATCAGCAAGCAATAATCAAGCAGATAAAAAAATATATCACCAATCTTAGAGACAGATTAAATTTTACTGGTTAAGTAGCTCATTCATTCATTTATTATCTTCCGCTTATTCCGCTTATTATTATGAGGGTCGCGGGGGGTTCCCCATGCCCATCCAGGGGAGAACATCTCGGGCGCTGGGCAGATACACCCAGGACAGGGCGCCAATTCAGCGCTGGGCAATTTTTAATGATCATTACATGCTAATATTTAACATGTTGAAGATGTGTGTGACTCCTGCAAACACAAAGCTATAAAAAAAAATTTTTTTACAGGCAAATTGAGTGAAATATTATGATATATGAAAACTAAAAACAATAATAACCACAGATTATTACCACAGATACATAAAACACATGAAATTGTCACTTTTTAACAACCGAAAGACAAAACAAATTATAAATATCATTCAATATATTTTAAAAATATTTATCGTTGTAAATTCAGAACTGAATGAATTATATTTATAAATTTTCCCCCTTCAAGTAAAAACAGGATCCACATAAAAAAAAAAATCATTGTTTTTGAAAAAAAAAGTGAATCATAAAGAGCATGATACATTTACATAAATTCATTTAGCAGACGCTTTTATCCAAAACGACTTGTAAATGAGAGAACAACAAAACAATGAGAGCTCCTCGCTCTTGAATCTGCACAGATCTGATTGGCTGAAGAGCACCTTTAGGGAGCTTACTACGCAGGTGATTGGTCTGTGAGTTTAGCTGCTTATATTAAACAGTGAAACTTTAATCAACAGTTTATCGGTTTGGGTCCAGACCGCGATCCACCTATTAGTGACCTCTGACTCAGTGCTTTGATAGTTTCCAAAATATTCCGTAGGATCACTGATTATGTTCTGCATATAATAAAACTTGGGCAATCCATTAAAAAGCATATAATGTGTTTTCCACACCATCCCTGACAATAATCTTAACATGGAATAAAGTAAATCCACAATAAAGAACAAAACATCTTTCAGGATCTGTACTGACAGTATTTTGGTTTCAATGTTATCTCCAATCACGAAAGATTAAAGCAGAGACTGAATGCAGTTTTGGCGCAGAAACATTGAAAAACCTTTCAACTGCAGTGATGCCAACTGCACATGGTTTGTTAAAACACATGCGAGAATAAACTTAATTAAAATGAAAGTTAAACTTCTTTCAGCTCATCTCAGAAACGTAAGTTTATAAGTGAAGAATCTATTATCTCATTTTTCCATCTCGTGGTTTATAATGCACCCACAAATGCCCTAAGAATCATGTAGAGTACTTTGTTTGATCAGAATGTTCCCTCGCAATCTTCAGGACCATCTGAAAAGGCAGTTTCTGCCTGAGAGCTGCACTTAGCTCACTATGTCTAGCCTGCTGTCTTTTTTAAGACCATAGAGTTTAGCATATAAGTTAGTTTACATAATGATACACAATTTGTAGGATTATGTGAAATGGCTTTTATTCATGGTGTTTGTAAGAAATTATAAAGTGACCTAAAAATGCTACTTACTGGACTGTTGAGGATCATAAGGCACTGATCGAGGTGGTGATGCTCCATAATGGAGTGGCAGTACAGCTGTGCCAGAGGATGGTCACTCCTGTTTACAGTATAGAGTGTTATATTGTCTCCTTTATCTTCTGACATTTACTTAAAATAACAACAGCTCCAAACCTCTTGATGAATGAGTTGTTGACGCCCCTGTGGTCCAAATCATGACACAGTGTTGCAATCATGAGGGCCAACATCTCCAGATCACTCAGACTGTTCTGTCAGTATTAAACACAACACACTTATGGATATTTAATGTTTTAATAATCGAGAATTATAATAATGATAACAAATGTTACCATCTGTGTTAACTATACAAAACGCTACACTCTCATGCTAAGGTTTGGGCACCCATCATTATATACATTATGTTTGTAAACGCATATACACATTAACACATCCTTTACAAGGATCATATTCAAAAATATCTTTTGGCAGATTTTATTTAAAGTCTGACCGAAGGCTATTGGACTGTTGCATATGATTATATTCTTTTTACATAAATAAAGTGTATATAGTGAATCGATGCATCGATACGTCTGCAAGACTATCAATTGTGTTTATATTGGCACCTTTTTCACCAGCTTTTAAGAAGATCTGTTCCGACGTAGAATAATGCTTCATCCAAAGCTGCGGGTGGCGCTACCTAATTATTGTCTTCCAGCTTCCCTTATAATTTACAAGAGAAAGTGAAACATTCTTCTTCTTTTAGCCTTTTACCTTTTGTATTTAGCGGTCGCCATGGC
>JAOUQT010043128.1:0-11044 GCA_025769995.1 Xyliphius kryptos
GCAAAGAATAAATGGGACAGGGAGAGGACTGAGGAGAGTAAGTATAAAGTATAAAGAGATAAAGAGTAGGACAAAGAGGAGCTGATGAATGAAGAGAATGACAGGGAAAGAGGAGTGGAAGGCATAGAAATAGTGGAACAGGATATAGTAAAGATTAGCAAGGATGAAGTAAGGAATGCTTTGAAAAGGATAAAGAAGGGAAAAGCAGTCTGACCTGATGACATACCGGTAAAGGTATGGAAATGTATAGAAGAGATGAGTGTTGTTTTTTGACTAGATTATTTAATAAGATTTTTGAGAGTGAATTGATGCCTGAGGAATGAAGGAAACGTGTACTTGTACCGATTTATTAGAGCAAGGGTGATGTTCAGAGTTTTAGCAATTACAGAGGTGGAGAGGAGAACAGCATGACATTAGTGAGATGTGCGGTAGGAGTGACAGATAGCTTCAAGGTAAAAGTCAGACTCTGACCCCCTTCTTGTTTGCTCTGGTGATGGACAGACTAACAGAAGAGGTCAGACAGGAATCACCATGGACTATGATGTGCAGAGGAGGAACAGTAGATATATTGGTAGAAGGATGTTAGAAATGGAGCTGTCAGGCAGTAAATAAATATAAATGTGGTCAATGTAGACATGCAGATAGTTGGTGTGAAAGCAGTTGGTGTGTAGAGGACAAAGTAAGGTGAAAAAGATTGACTCGCTATGGCGACCCCTGATAAAAGGGAGAGGCCGAAAAGAAGAAGAAGAAGATTCAGTTGAATACACTACAAAGATAAGGAACTTGATGCCTGCAACACGTTCCAAAAGGTGAACTGGTTAATTGAAAACAGGAGAGTGTCATGATTGTGTATAAAGTGAGCATCCCAGAAAGGGTCAGTCGTTCACTAGCCAGTATGGAGTGTGGGTCATCACAGTTTAAGAACAACATTTCTCAACTGTTTTTGTAAGGATTTAGGGATTTAATTATACATAATATTAGCAAAAGTTTCAGAGTCATATAGTAAAAGTTTCTGGGGCATATAGTAAAAGGCCAGCAGCTCTGATGCTATGGGGTTGTGTTAATACCCATTTGATCCCCGGGTGGGACCACTCTGGGAATTTCTGTGTGGAGTTTGCATGTTCTATACATGTTCGCATAGCTTTTCTCTGGGTGCCTCAGTTTCCACACACATTCCAAAGACAAGCATGCTTGGTTAATCGGTGTCTCTAAAGTGCCCCTTAGTTTGTGATGGTTTGTCTGACAATGTGAGTGTCATATGATGGACTGGCACCCTGTCTAGGGTGTTTTTTTTCCCCTTGTGCCCAGAGGGGACGAGTAGGCACTGGCTGCCCCACGACCCCTTGTGGATTAAATGGTAGAATGAATGAATATTATGAATATTATATTGTTTAATATAATATCACACTTCTATTTAGTCTATTTTGATGCTAGACTTTAATTATGAAGTTGTACAGCACACTTTGGCTTAATTGGTCTTGAAATTTGCTTTAGTAATAAAGTTTGACATGATTATTAAAGGAGTTAATATTAATGCATTAAATGTGTCTACTATACTGTACAAATTCATTGTTTTATATTTCCCAGGATCCAGACTTTGCTCACAATGGGAGTTCATGGACTTTACAACTATATCGAGAGCAATAGCGACTTCCTGAAGATGCGTTGTTTTAGAGAAAGCAAACTCATCATCGATGGATCCAATTTCTCACACGTTCTGTACTTTAGTTCTCATTTGGACCAAACGCACGGTGGAGATTACATTGGATTTGAGAAAATAGTTACACTCTTTTTCAGAAATCTCAGTCTCTGTAATATTGAGCCCTATGTGGTACTGGATGGAGGTGTTGACACTAGGGGTGAAAAGCTGGACAAACTGAAGACAAGATGCCAAGAAAGTATCAGGAGAGCCAATGCCTTGTCTAGTCGCCACTCAGGGGAGATTTTACCCATTCTCATCAAAAATGTGTTCATGCAGATCCTCCAGAAACTCGGGATACCCTTTATTCAGTGTCTGGAAGAGGCGGAGTGGGAAATAGCTGCATTGTCCAGTGAGTGGAACTGTCCTGTTCTGTCCAATGACAGCGATTTCTACATCTTCAACAATCAGGGCGGTTTTTTGCCCCTCGGTCATTTTCAGTGGAATGAAATAGGTCTGTTTAAACGCAGTACAAAAACATTCATACCCGCCAAGTCCTACCATGTTTTTAATTTGTGTAAATCTTATAACCGCATGAATAAATACAATCTTTCGCTTTTTGCTGTCATTCTGGGCAACGATTACACCAATCTGGACAAGAGTCTCTTTCCAAACTTCTCAAAATTCTCAACCAGACCTGGAGGAACTGCCTATATTGATGGATTACTTACCTGGTTGTCACGTTTCCCTAATCCAAAAGAAGCTATAGCTGCTCTCCTAAACCCCCTTGGGAAGAACCAGAAGTCGACCAGCATTCGAAAAAAAATAAATCAGGGAATATCAGTGTACATACTCAAACCCAGTAACATAGCCCAGTTCTTTCTGAGTGGAGAACCTCAGGGACGGGCTTTACGTCCGTTACAAAATCTGCCAGACTGGACTCTGAAACCTCTGGCAGAAGGAAAACTGGATTCCACCATCACTGATGTCCTGACACTGCAGAGGGTCATGTTGAACATCCAAGTGGAGGATTTTGGTCTGAGCAGCAGCAGTGAGACATCTCTGTCCATACGACAGGTGACATATGGACTACTGATGTGTACCAGGTGGCAGAAAGTCGGGAAGTGCAGAACGTCTTCTGAAAAGGAACAGCAATACAATGTGGAGGAATATGACAGACAGGGAATGACCCTGTCCAGCTCAATGGTTCCAGCATTTCTACCAAATTGTGACATTGTGACACATTTTCACCTGGACTCGCTGTGGGAGGTACAGCAGGATCTATATCTGCTTTTAGTGATAATTAACTTAACCAGTTAAAAAAATTGTTTTAGCATATTAAAAAAAAACAACAGCTTGCTTTACAAAAAGCATTTTCAAAGATGTCCCATATAGTTAACACTTAGGTCCACTTTCTGTTTTTTAAAAATGCCTGGGGTTATGATTGTCCCTGACCATTATTTATCTGAGGATGCTTATGGCTAGTTGACCAGAGAAAATGCTGATCTCACCAAATATAACAAAAAATACAATTAAATTTTTTTATATTATTGCATAAAACATGCTAATTCATTATATAACACTGCAAAAACTTAACATGCATTTTGGGATTTTTTTGTTGTAGACACCAGAGAGTTTACGGCTGCAGGTCCTATTGGATGCTCTGGGTGTGTCTCCCGTCTTAAAGTCACTCCTCATCCCTGAAAATCTGAAGCTAGCCGTGTATGTCACATGTTTCTGGCTAAGTCACGCACAACCCGAGCCGACTGCAGAAATGTTCTGGGCTTTACTCATTAGTCTGGTCTATGGTCTCCTGTGCAGAGAACATCAGACTTCCATAGGTAAAGATTAAAATAAGATACGTGAATACAGTATCAATCTGAGATAAGTAAAGGTCAGACTGAGATAAATAATAAAACTGAGATAGCTATAATGGAGTTAGAGTATAATCGGAGTGATTTAAGTTATTTAAGGAAAGGAAATACTGTATATGAGTTCACGTTCACATGTTTCCTGCATACAGAAGCTGACACTGTGATCATGAGGCTGAAAAACCTGCAGGATCGTAAAGATCAGAAGTTTTTGGACCTGGATTTGTCTCACTCTTACAGTCAGTGGCAATCGTGTTTACAACACTCTTTAATTCTGAACCAGCTCCTGAATAATCCAGTACCGGAGCCAGAGTTAGCATGGTACGGTTATTTCTTATTTATTATCTCTATAGACACACTGTGTATATTTACTCTGTAATTAAAAAAATGAGGAGGCACAGCATCATATGGGGATCCTGAAGGCTTTAGGTGGCCCAACACATCTTCTAGGTGTTCCTCAAATTTATCTTCCTTAAATTTATATAACACAGCCAGGCTGTGGGCAGGGTCAGAAACTTACAAACAGACTGGCTGAGGGGCCCTTAGAACATAGTCAATGGTTTTAAACAACACATGTGGGTTATGCTGCTTTGTGATTATGATTTTGGTCAGATGTTCCCTTTTCGCTTCTTTAATAATGTTCTAGTAAGAATGCCAGCAGTCTTTTGAAATTTTTGAAATGAAACCTGCAGTTGGTCCTTTTGTTTAGCTCTGCGACACTCCCACTTTTCTGCAAGAGCTCTGTCCACCCTGAACCTTGACTCACGTTTAACTCTCGGCTGTCTGGATTTTAATGAAGCCACAGGGTCATTATATTTTGGCAAATGGAGTGAAATCTAGAGCTGCGCTCCTCCGTATCAACAGGTGCTGAGTCTCTAAGTCTCTAAGCTGATTGAAGGCAGCAGAGAACTGACCAGCAGTGAAGGGGTTAAAATTCCGACAGAGCCGAGCAGGAGAGCACGATTTAACTGCAGCACTGGATGGATAAAACTACATCAAATAAAAAAATTGGTTTAATACAGCTTTAACCCTAAACCTAAGGGTAGCCTTAACCTTCCCTAAATATATTATCCTTAACACTTAAACCTGAACCCTAAACTTACCCTTAAAACTTAACCCTTAACCATAACCCTAAACCTACTATTAACACTAAACCTACCCTTAACACTTAAGCGTAAACGTACCATTAATACTTAACACTTAAGCGTAAACCTACCATTAACACTTAACCTGAAACGCTTACCCTAAATCTTCCCTTAACCATAACCCTAAGCTTAACACGTAGCCCTTAACCTACACATAACACCTAACCCGTAAACTACCCCTAATACTCAACTCTTGTATCGCTAAACACTAGCATTAAACCTAAACCCTACATCTACTCTTAACCCAAAACCTACACTTAACCCTAAACCTACCCTTAACACTCAAACCTAAACCCCACACCTACCCTTAACCCTTAACCCACACTTAATCCTAAACCTACCCTTAACACTCAGACCTAAACCCTAAACCTACCCTTACAACTTACACCTAACACTTAAACCTAATTCTATATCTACCCTTAACACTTAACCCTATCCCTAAACCTACCCTATGCAATTAACTCTAAACCTACCCCTAACACTTAAACCCAAACCCTAAACCTACCCTTAACATGTAAACCTAAACCCTAAACCTACTCATAACACTTAACTCTTAAACCTAATCCTAAATCTATCATTAACGATTAACCTTAACTCTAAGCTTAAATCTACCCTTAACATACCCTTAACACTTAACCATAAACCTAACTCTACCCTTAACCATTACAGTAAGCCTAGCCTTAACTTTAACCCTAAACCTAACTGTATAACTGCACTATCTGTGCATGATCATGTTTTACCATGGTCAGAGTTGTAGTGACATCATAAAGAGACGATAAATCTGATCTGTTAGGATAAATGTTGATCTTGGATCTGATTGTTAAATGGTGTTCCAGGAATAAAAGCTACCCAAGGAAATCAGATTGTCCTCTGTTAAAATTATCAACAGTCTTCAGATTCGATCAAGTAGGGGGTTAAAGGTTTAGAAGTTATTAAAGATAAATATTTTGTTAAGCACTAATCAGTGAGTCATGAAATCACACCCATGTTGCCTATCATTAATAGATAGGTTTTACAAAGGTATACTTCTTTATACACGTGCATGAAATTGTGATTTGCATCAAAATGCTGATCTATAGGCTACTGCTCATCTATAAACCCCTGGTGTTTCAGTGCTCAAACGTTTGTGCACCCATTAGAAATGTAAACAAACTGTCTCTCTCTCTCTCTCACGCTCCCACACCTGTACATTTATGTAATCAAACAAAATGTCTTGAATTTCTGGGTGTGTTAATAATTGAGTGTGTTAGCTAAATGTGTGTGTATGTCTTTGTATTGAATAGGTTGTACAATGGGTCTCTTGTCCACATGGTTGCTCATGAGCTGATGCGGGGCGTAGAACCCGAGTCTTTTTTATCCGGAGCCTCTTTTGCTGTGGATCTTTACCGGAATCTACAGGCCGCGGTGGAGCACCAGCTAAATGACGAATTTGTAGTTCGTCTGAGGAGGAGATCGGGGCTGAGTTACCGCAGAAGGCAGGGCAATATGGATGACGAATGCAGCAAAATGTTTAAACATCTAATGGGTGATGAAAAGGATGAAGATGATGGCGATAAGATCTATGAGGAAAACTGCAGCGTTCGGACACGACATATCAGCCGAGCTCACACTGAGGACCCACGGGCCAAGAAGTACGAACGTGTCAAATGGCTTTAGATATGAACTGGGGGGGAAAGTAAAGGACCGGAATGTTTTTAACATATTGTTGATTCGATGATCAGTTGCTCTATTCCTAGAAAATCATTTGGATGTGTATTTAAATGAACTTTACTTTTTAAATTGCAAAAGATTGCAGGAATTATAACAGTTGCGTTTACTCCACAAGGGGGAGCTCTAAGTCAAGGTGTTTATCAGAATGTATATTTAGTGTTATAACACTGTTCTTAACAGAACACAGCTAGTATTATCATGTCTTTAGCAAAAACCATGCTGCTCCCTAGTGGTGGAGTGGAAGTACTAGCTAAATTTTAGTTGTAAATAAAAATTCACAATAGGAATTCACATAATTTATTGTGGTAATGTTTGCGATGATGGGTGGCATTGTGGCGCAGTTGGTAATGCTGTCACCTCACAGCAATAAGAACCCGGATTCCATGCCTGTGTGGGGTGACCTGGGATATTTCGGTGTGCATGTTCACCCCATGTTCGCCGGGTTTTCTCCAAGTGCTCTGGGTTCCTCCTGCATTACAAAGCCATGCATGTTAGGTTAATTAATATCACTAAAGTGACACTTGGTGTATGAATGTGTTTGTGTGTGTCCTACGATGGAGTTGCACCCTGTCTAGGATGTTCCTGCCATTGAACCCGGAGTTGCCGGGTTCTGGCTGGCACTGGCTGGCCTGCGACCCCAAGTGGATTAAGCGGAAGATAATTGATGGATGGATGTTTGTGATGATGTATTACTACTGAAATTAGTCAGAATGTTGTTATTATCTGTGTCTGTGTTTTTTCCAGGAACAGAAAAAGGAATGATAAGAGATTATTTAATTTTAATAATTTTATCGCAAATTGAATTATGTTAATGTTTGTTTGTTATTATCAGTATAAAATGACAGGTCTAAAATCATTGCAATAATTTGTCAAATTTAAAATAAATATTTCTATATCTTTATGTAACGTTTGGGTTTTTTTCCCCATAATCACTGGGAATCGTTAATTAAGCTATAGACACGATATAATACAAAAGACAACACCTCATTGTAAGATAAAGGTTACAAGTTCCATGTTATATTTATTGTAGTTCTAATATTTTTGGACATGAGAGAAAGAATATGCAACTCAGCTCCAGCAATACAGCTTTTCAAATTATTTTATTATATAATAATAAAAATATCAATACTTTAATAGTTACAGTTTAGCATTAGCATTTTTTAGCATTACAGTTTTTCTCAGTCGATATGGTACATTTCTTACATCCGGATTTACACTAGCATCACAAGTGCATTTCTCAAAACAGTTTAGAGAATTATTTGTTTCTAGATAAAAAGCAAAAATGTATGTCAATCAACCAGTCAGTGCCATCAGAATGTCTTGTCTGTGTGTTACTGTCTATGAACAAGGCTGACAAAATACATGTTGTCTGTGCAACACTGTGTACACTGTAAGTATATTCTGAAGAAAGCTATGTAATGTTTTTATTACAAGTACGCTGCACATTCTGTGGCGTTTCAACTGAAATGTTACATGTTACACACAAAATACAACCTTGAACAGATTTAATGTATTGTTCACACTGCAATTTTTACACAAAAAATTAGAAACTTACTCTAAACATTCAAAACAACCTGAGACTTAAGAAATTATCATTCTTTTTTCTATTCATCCTGACAATCCTCTCTGTTGGGCCACATGTTTTCATCCACATGACAGTGGATATCTTCCTTTGCAATGCAGCGTGGAAAGAATCTCCTGGAGTGTCTAATCCAGCCTCTGCGGGCATCTACTGCGATATGCTCACAAGCTGCATCCATGGCAGTCAGGCAATGGCATAAAGCCTAAATATTTTGGAGGGAAAGACAATTCAACAGACAAATCAGTCGAACACATTTTGACAAACATGAGATAAGCAAATATCAGCAGACAATTGTACATGACCAAGTGCATGAATGTACAAAAGTATTTGCAAAATGTGAAACACAATGAGAAATGCTATTATGATGTGCACAAGTGGCAAAAAAATGTGGAGATTGAATGAACAGTTTTGAGAATTTCTATTCTAATCTGAGAAATGTACCAAATCGACTGAGAAAAACTGTAAAAAACGTACAAAATTACTTTATAAAACTCTATAAACAGCTAGATCATGGCTGTTTGTCTTTAAGCAGAACTGGAGCTTTTATTAATCATAAATATCTTCAAATATCAATCAAATATTTTCATTTGTTACTAAATTAAGGATAACATAGAACGTTTACACTTATCTGTGGGTTTCTGATTGGCTGAGCCAATGTGGACTGGTTTGCAAACCTCATTTACCATATCACCATTACGTACTATTAACACGTTAACACCGAACCTTCCCCTAACCCTTTTTACCCTAATCGTAAACTTACCACTGGTCGATGGTTCCGTAGTCATCATAGAATGCTTGGACTGAACTTAGCCTAACTGGTTCAGTTTCCTCCACTGATAATCTCACGTCATCATCTAAAAATACAAAGATTTTATTAATCATTGTGTATTGTATAAACAATGTTATAGTTTCGATTTTATTGAATTGTCTTAATACTTTTCACATTTATGATTCAAATAAGACTGAACCCCCTATACAACAATGTCCTCCAATGTTCGACAGTTAGCAGCTTTACTGTAAACAGTTTATGTCATCAGAATAGAAGGAGCATGCATCAAAGGCTTAGCCATTTTAAGCAAGAACCATGTCCACCATCACCGTCATCTCTACTTGGGGTATTGTCAGAGGATTGTTCCATTATTGTTAAGATTAAAAAAGGAAAGTGAAAGAGCTAAAGTAAAGTGAAAAGATTAATATATTGACCAAATGTTCTGCGGATTGGGTTAGATTCCCAGATGCTATTGTGTCACATGATCTGATTATTTGCCAGTCACAGTGTTAAATAATATACATATAAATAACCATTAATAACTAGCAAATCAGTGGTGCAGTGGGTATCGCATTCCAAAGACATGCACCAGGCTAATTAGTGTTTCCAAAATTGCAGGGTGGGCATCAGCTGGCCCGAGACCACATGTGGATTACTAAGAAGATAATGAATGAGTGAAAGAATAAATTAATGAACTAGCAACCAGGCAGCAATCATTTTGCAATGAAAACATGAAAACATACCAGTGAGAACTTCATCATGTTGCTTTCAAGGCTGTCAAAATCTTCCACGTACTGTTCCTGCTGATATACCAGCCAAACCATCTGACCGGAAATTGTTTTCCAGAAAAAATTGCCAGATCAGAATAAGACAAAATACAAATACAATTCCGGTGATATTCCCAGAGTGCTCGAGTCAAAACTGTTTGTGTACACTGCATGAGAATGAAAGCTTCTAGGAAATGAATGTTCTTTACTTCTAGACTTAATGTGGTCTGGTTGATTCCTCTTATTTACATCAGTCATATGAGGCACATTTACATTTACATTTACATTACAAAGTTCTCTATCGGCAAACACATTCTTGTCCTGCTCTGTGAAGTCAGAGGCTACAGTGTTAATTTTTTTTATTTTGATTAATACCCGAAAACGTTAAATTTTTTACGCTCAAACAAAATCTTCTCTAAATTCAAACAGAGCATAGAGATTAAGAGTTAGATTCATCTTACCCCTTGCTACCACCACCATACTTCACAGTCAGATGATGCTATTGAGATTTTTTCTGTGCAGTTTCAGAACTAGCCACCAGATAGAGGCACAAAATCTCTATAGCTTGCAATAACCTGAATAGTAATAATCAGATATTTCAGATGTATGCTGTTTATTTTTGGTTTTGTAGATTTAAGTCTGCCAGAGAATTCATACGCTCTAACAACACACGCTTTCTGCAGGTATGAGGAAGTTTAATTTAACGTGTAGAACAGTAGTGGCTCAGTGTCCAAAGGTTCTGTTACTGATCAAAAGGTCAGAGGCTCAATAGTGTGACAAATAAAATTTGAAAACGCTATTTTAATGCTATGTTTACTGCACTTTGTTGTCAATGTTTAGTACAAGTAAAAAAAGACACACAGACAGACAGACAGATAGACAGACAGAGATAGACAGACAGACAGACAGACAGAGATAGATAGATAGATAGACAGACAGATAGATACTGTATATACAGTATATACTATATATTTATATATATAGTATATATATAGTATAATTTGATGCCTGCAACACACTCCATAAGAAAGGTCTTTTTTAGCCCCTGTCCCAACTCTTTTGAAAAATGTTGCAGACATAAAATTATGAATAATAATAATAATACCTAATACAATACACTTTCAACTCAATTTAACTCAATTAATATATATATAACAAAACTATATTTGTTTGAATCTAAAATGTCTTGTCGCTGTCATGTATTTAATTGAATATGGGTTGAAAATGATTTCCAAATCATCATATTCAGTTTTTATTTATTTTTTACACAACGTAAAAATAAGCTATTTGTCAATATGCTTGCACAGAGTGAAATTGTTCCTCCGCATTTAACATTTATCTATGCAATGAGACACATATATACTATATATACAGTATAGACACACACTAGAGAAATAAGCACACATGCCCGGAGAGGCGTGGTACAGTACTTGGTGGTACTGGGAATCGGTCACAAGTAAACGACTACCCCATTGTAAAGTAGGCTTGTGGTTAAGGAAACAGCCTTGTGACCGACAAGTCATGGCTGAAGTGCCCTTGGGCAAGGCACCTAACCCCCCGT
>JAOUQT010043137.1:0-11043 GCA_025769995.1 Xyliphius kryptos
AGTTGTCTTCTCTATGTGCTTTGCTTTTATGTGCATTAAAAGTTGAATACACACTGCTTTGAAATCTACAGCCTGCAAATGGGCACTGAACCTTTTGGTTGAGTCTCAAGTGCCTGCTTCTTAGGTGGGAGAAAAATTCATTTTCAGTGCAGGGCTCTATGAATTTACACAACTGGCAGCACAATTTGACATCTTCATTCTCTCTTAATTTCTCCTCATGGGTTTTTGAGTGAACACGAGATATGTGTGCTTTAAGGCTGTTGAAGGACTCAAATGTGCACAAACAGTCCTGATGCAAACAAGGAACTGGTACTGTTCGTGTATCTTCCATGATTTATCCGGTAATGCTTAAATAGCTGTGCCCTCTTTTCACTTGTAAAATCACAATATTTACACTTCCACGTCATCTTCAGTTAAGTTCCGACGGACATGTCGGTAAACCGTGTAAATATTATAAAACGGACAATTTAAAACAGCAGACTTTGCAAATGCTGCTCCACAGTATTATTTGAAATCTTACTGGAGCTAACGTTAGCGACGTTGTCTGAAAAAAGCAAGCTGATTAACTACTTAACTTTTCAATACTTTCAGTTGACCAGTGTAAGTTTTAACTTACCGTTTTGTCGCTTAATTGTGTTCATTCAACGGCTTCAAATGCGAAGGAAAAAAATAGGTTGCTTCAAAGCAGCAGAACTGTCTTCTCTCTGCTGTGCTGTGTTTGTCAGAAGTCAAGATGTTCTGGGCTTATCGAAGCCAGTCTGTTATAACTGGTATAAACTAGATTTTTGGCGGGTGCAAAATATGTTTATATTAAGTTGTTTGAGCTTAAACACATAATTACAATAAGCCAGACCATTATAAAGTACAGTTTACTCAAAATTAATAATTAATGCAGTGAAATAACACATGTTTAAGTAATATAAACTCAATTTATTTTAGTAGAAGTTGTTGATTAGACTCAAAAATACAATTTCAACAAAAAATAACATAAAACAGTTCAGCTTACTAAGAATTAACAAGTTATGTTCACATATTGAGCATGTTTAAGTAAGATGAAGTCATATTTTTAAGTTCAATCAAAATTTGGGTTTACAGTGTATACAATGTGGACTTTATATAGCAGTATGTATTTTAGAAGAATATAATGAATCTAATCAAGTAATTGTTGATTTCTAGTGACGTCTATGTGGAAAAAAGTGTAATGTATATCAAACTTTTATTCTGTAGTATTTGTGAGTAATTAAGAATAATACATTCACAATAATACATTCACCACTACAGTAGTAAATTCTGTACTTAGCTTATACTGTATGTTTTTGATGCTAAAGTATGTTTTGTGTATAATATTATATGGCCTTTGTGTAAACTGTATAACATAGTTTAAGAATAAGAGATGTTTAAACAGTGACACTTATTTAGATATTCATTATAGTTTTATTCATGTAAACCTTTTATTGAAATAGTTTATTTGTAATTAATCTTCATTTGTATTTAAGATGCATTGTTTAGTGTGTTCAAAATATTTCAATGTATTTACTGACCAAAGAAGTAAAATTTATTGGCACATAATATGCTCTTTTAGCTATTCTACCCAAAGTTTAGAAGATCAGTTAGTCTAATAAGTGTACAAGTTAGCAAAAACATTGTAACCATTGTGCTGCTACCACTACTACTTCTAATAATAATAAGTAGTAGTAATAGTAGTGGTAATACTAAAAACATAAACATAATTTGTTTCACCAGGTAACTTGCTTCCTGGCTATGTTGTAAGAGGAGCACAACCAAGTGTAATTACCTTAAGCACAGTGCAGTACTTGGAGGGTATTTTAGTGACATTATGGATAGTTCCACTTTTAAACTGAACTTAGTATGTGTAAAAATGTCTAAAAGTGGTAGGAGCTGATAATCATGCTTACATTAAATATACTGTTTAATCTAAGCTGTGAAAATGTATTAACAGGTAATGCTATTTTATACAGTAAACATTTGCTTAACATAGGCACCTTAAATCTTACACCAAGTGAACTTGTGCAAGAGTGTTGTTGAATAAATATTGCAAATAAAATACTTAACTGAATCTCACTGTACTGTGATTACTGCAAGTAAATATCTCAGACTTTATTATGACAAATACATATATTTACTAATATTACTCAGGCCTACGGAATATTAATATTTTGTATAAAATAATGATTTTGGTAAATACAATTATTACAACAGCAAACATTAAAACAAAGATTAAAATGGTCAGCCAAAGAAAACAGTTTTTCTTTACCTTAATTATATAAACAATTGTGCTCAAAACTCATCAATCCAAAAATAAATTGCAGACATTTTTGATTATTTGCTATGATAACTACAAATCATGTCCAATGCAACATTTTTAGCTCCATTAA
Organism: Xyliphius kryptos; assembly: GCA_025769995.1. Lineage (NCBI taxonomy): Eukaryota > Metazoa > Chordata > Actinopteri > Siluriformes > Aspredinidae > Xyliphius > Xyliphius kryptos. Next base: position 2,397 of record JAOUQT010043137.1, read on the forward strand.
AAGGTAAAATTTTGCCCATTAACTTTGGGAAAAGAAGAGGAGGCTGCTGGGGTCATAACCCTATTACAGACATGATCAGCCATGAGGAACAAAACTCAGACCAGAGATCTGCATGGAAATCACTCATTTCAAACAGACAAAGAGCTCTAACTATTTCTCCATCCATCGTGGACAATGGATTTTCTATATAGCACATTTAACATGGACAATCTATGAAGCAAGCCATGAATTCATGTAATGCCTGAATGCAGCTGTGGCCACACAAATCGAACCGAATCAATCTCATCCAAAACACAAAAAGACCAACTGAGTTTTTTGAAAGCTAAACAATTTTATTATAATCTGCTTTATAAAGAAATGCAAACAAGGTATTTCATTTTTTGCTCTGTTTTAAGATGGAGACTATGGTTTATTTTAAGCTCCTTGCAAGACTTTTTTTTCCACGGTCATTTCCCATATCTCAAATTAATAGCCCAAGGAAAGGGTTTTACAGGCTGATTATTGCCACTAGAAGCTTTCTTTGCTTCCTCAGTTGCACAAAGTTGCATTCGTTATTCAATCGTTTAAAGAAATTTATCATTAAAGTCAATAGACCTTGCTCCCTATCAGACTTGCTGTATGAGCATATCGAAAGGCCGTGGCTAGCTAGACTTTATTTTTAATTTAGAGAAGGACACAGGGTTTAAATGTTTTTAAATACGATATATGGTAGTTTGTTAGAACAGTATTGTATTATTTTTGTTCTTTTCACTATATTACCATGTTCATTAGTTTGTGAGATTATGCACACAATGTAACTTGTTAGTGACATTACTGCACTATTATTTAATGTAATAAATGAGAGGAAAATGCAATTTTTAGCACTGTATTAAAGTAATTAGCAAATATTTATATTTTACAGGTAATAAATTGTCAAAATAGTTTTGAATAAAAAAATATGTAATTTCCTTCTAAAATGACTTGATGGCTCAACTTAAATAGTACAAGATTGTGGGCTGGATCTGTACAATGTATTCACTTAACTATTTTGAAGCCTTTACTTGTGGAAACTCTTGGCAAGCAGTTTTTCTTAGTTTCGTCTACTGAGTAGTATCAAAGAGAAAGAAAGCTCAGATAGTACTAACATACTAATAGCTCTTGATATAGGGTAAATGACAACATTGAGGAAAACTCCAACATCTCAGAGTTCCATTTGTGTGGGTGATGCTCACTGAGGAGTGTCTGTTGGCTCTGCAACACTACTGATTTATCTTGTAAAAAAGACAAGTGCTTTTCTTAGCAAAGGTGGCAAACATTCTTAACATTATAGTTCTTAACTCGATGTGCTTGAGCACATCTCCAGAACCACTCATTAATCCAGTTGACAGTCTGATCTTTAGTAAGGGCAGCAATGTGTCTGCTGGCTCAAATAATAGGCTGTACTATTACCAGTTACTCTGCAAGGGCTTAAGGATACTGATGTTATTGATTGTACACTCTTCTTTGGATTTTTTTTGAGTCCAAGGTGATTCCAGGAATAGGCTGAGGTTAGGGGAGTTGATATCTAGTCATTTCCACAGTCTGCTGCATCATATTGGGTGGATGAACTAGATGCACCTGGGTTCTGCAATAGGTTCTGCTTGATTGGCTTGCTGCGCTGCAGAAAGTGTTGCTAGCTGCAGTCTCATCTCAATAACAAAGAGATTAGAGTCATTATGGTAATGATTGTTACTATACTAGTGGATTAATCCAATATAGAGGATGTTAAACATTTCTTTCACTAGTTTATTGGCAGATATATGGTACTATGAGATTTTTAAACACATACACACAAATTGATTATTTTGCAGAGGTCTCAGATTTTTTTCCAGATCTGTTCGAATCAGAAATGGGGAACATTGCCAAAGCAGGAAGCAAGTGTTTTTCCAGGATAACCTTGTATGTGGCTTGATTAATATTTTCTTTGCAAAGATGAATCTGCCCTATTCCAGTCTTGATGAAGCATCCTCAGATCATTACCGATCCTCCACCAAATTTCACAGTGGGTTCAAGACACTGTGGCTTGTACGCCTCTCCAGGTCTCTGTCTAAATATTAGACAATCAGGTTTTGGGAAAAGCTAAAAATTGGTCTCAATGGTCTTTTGGAAAGTTTAGCCTGGCTCGCCTTTGCTTCTCAGTGATGAAGGACTTTTCTTTTAGCTTCACATGGCTTGAGCCATGCCTCTAGGAGCCCTGTCCTGTTACAAACTGTTCTTGCCCTGCACTTCACCCCAGATGCCATTTGCCATTCCTTTTGTAGGTCACTTGATGTCATCCTGCGATTGCTGACTGACATTTAAATAGGTTGATGGTCATCCCAGTGGGATTTTTTCAGCAGTAGTGGCATAATGTCACCCAAAAGCTAATTAAAATTTCTGAACTCTTCCTCAGTTAAAACATTACTATTGTTTTTAAAATAAAGTAAACGTTCTTTCTTTGCATTATTTGGGGTATGAAAGCACTGCTTCTTTTTCATCACTTTGACCATTGACCACTGATAAGTGACTACTAAAACTTAATAGCCATTTTAAAATAGCCATAATCCCAAAAACATCCAATAATAAAACCTAACAGTAATTTTTTTAATTTAGAATATATACATACATACATAAGGTTTTCTCATACAGTATATAGTTGATATTTAAATCTTCCTATTTTATTTTAAATAAAAAACATATTGCCCAGCTGTTCCCGAGCTGGGTGAAGTTTTCATGTTTTTCCCCATGACCGCGTGGGTTTTCTCCGGGTTCTTCGGTTTCCTCCCACAGTCCAAAAACATGGATTTAAGGTAACTTTTCTGCCCAGTAGAGTGTCAGCACTATGGCACTGTGTCAGGATGGGAATCCGACACTAAACAGTTGACCGAGTCTGAAGGGTTAAAAAGGCGAAAGAAAAAAACAAAACAAAACAAAAACAAAAACTGAGACATGGCCAAAAAAAATCTAGTTAATTCACATTAACTCTACTGCTTTTAGTGAAGCCTCAATTCTCTATCAATTTCAATTACAAGCATTATTAAACCCAGCCGCATTTCGTGAATAATAATACACTTGCTGCCTTGCTCTCTCATTTCTCAGGTGCCTAAGGAACGTAGCAAACGAGAATGTATCACCAATGTATGAAGAACTTACAGTGTACTGTACAGAACATATATTTATATAAGACACATTTTAATAGGAGGAAGCACATGTAATCTGTGTCTATATGAAACCACACTGGAAACAGTGATTGATTGCAGAATACTACTTTGAATTCATGAATCTTACACTGCTCACTTTGTTATAGAGAAAAAATAAATTGTCAAGCTTTTCTGGCAAAAGAATATTTTTTTTTTTTTCTTTTTCTCAAACTCTACACCATTTCTTTTACTAATTTACAAGTGCTGCTCATAAAATCAAAATATCTTAAAAAAAGTTTATTTAAATAATTCCACTCAAAAATTATAACTTATAATATTATTCAATGTACACAGGCTGATACATTTCATATGTCTATTTCTTTTAATTTTGAAAATTAAAATATTCTGAAAAGGTTCAATATTGAAGACACCTGCTACACTCTAATCAACTATTTAACTCCAAACACCTGCAAAAGAATTGAAATGGTTTCAGTCTATTTCTGTAGGCTACACAATCATGGGTAAAACCGCTGACTTGACGGTTGTTCAGAAAAGTGTACAAGCAATAATGCTAACCGCATCATGGAGAGGATTGTAAAACAAAAAAACATTTAAAATGTGGGGAAGATTCACAGAGAGTGGACTGCAGCCGGAGTCAGTGCCTCAAGAGCCACCACACAGACGTATGCAAGACATGGGTTGCAGCTGTCACATTCCTTGTGACAAATCACTCTTGAACAAGAGACAGCGTCAGAAGCGACTCGCCTGGAGAAAAGACACAAAGTACTGAACTACTGCTGAGTGCTCCAAAATTATGTTCTATGATGACAGTAAATTTTGCATTTTGTTTGGAAATCAAGCGCCCAGAGTCAAGAGAAAGAGACGAGTGGCACAGAACCCAGGTTGCTCGTGATCCGGTGTAGTTTCCACAGTAATTGATTGGGGTGTCATGTCATCTGCTGGTGTTGGTCCATTGTGTTTTCTGAAATACAAGGTCAACGCAGCGGTGTACCAGGAAGTGTTAAAGCACTTGATGCTTCCTGCTGCTAATCAACTTTGACCATTTCTAAAAAAAAATTTATCTTTCTTGTATCAGTCTTTACATTCAAATTTTTTTGAGATACTGAATTTAGGATTTTTATTAGTCAGTTATAATAATCAAAATTAAAAGGAATAAACATTTGACATATCAGTCTGTGTGACATACTAATTTTACTTTTTGGATGGATTTACTAAAATAAAACTTTTTCATAGTATTCTAAATTTATGACCAGCACCTGTATGTATTTTAGTTTGCTGACCATTTAATATTTAATCAGTCAATCAAAGAACCTTCCAAAATACTGTTCCATGGATTTTTTTTAGTTTTTATAATGTATTTTAGGTTTTAATTGTGTTGTAGGTATTCATTTCTAAACTTGTTTATATTAAAAACAATTGAATTATGTATCTGCCCAGCGCCCGAGACGTTCTCTCCTGGATGGGCATACATGGGGAACCCCACCGTGACCCTAATACAGGATTAAGTGGAAGATAATGAATGAATGATATTTGCAATAGAAAGCAGTGAAAAGTACTTTCTTGGTCCTCTTGGTCCTTCAAATGGTTTAACAAATCACAGCCTTTAGTTTTTACTTTTTTAGGTTAGTTTTTAATAGTGTCCTTACATTTCTGTAAATGCAATTTGTGTATTTATACACTTCAGCAACTTTATTAGGTGCACTTCCTTGTTTCTGCACTCATTGTATGTTTTATTAGTTTAATTTGCCAACTAGCTGCATTTTTTAATTTTTATCCGTTTCTCCACATAAACTACCTGACTTTGGTCTTATGTGGATAGCACTTTTACCTCACAGTGAAAAGCCCCTGGGTTAAATTCCCAGGTGTCAAAAGCAAGTCTTTTATGTGTGGAGTCTGTATACCTTTCCCATGGTTATGTGGGTTACTTCTGGGGTCTCCAGTTTCCTGCCACATTCCAAAGGCAAGACGATATGTAAACTAGAGGTAGTAAATTGCTTTGTTCAGTTTGTGCTTTTGTCTTATAAAACTACCTTTTCCTCAGCACCCTCTAGTGTACAGTTCTGTCCCTAACTCCATGCTCGTTTCATCTCTCACAAAGCTATTTGCTGCTGTTAACTCTACCACTGCATCAATACCTGGAAGCCTGGTGTCATTGATGTCTGCTGCACTGGATATGGTTGATGCATTATGCCACTGATAATCTCCACAGCTCTTTTCATGAAGAAGTCCTTTAATGAAATGCTGATGGTGGTATCGTGAGGAACGCCAAACTGATGTTTGGTCCTGGCAGACATTTTCACTTTCCTGTGTTTTCTTACTAATATTTTCATACAAGCAAAAACTAACACTGATCTATCATATCACTTAATCACTGCAATTGGCCTTTTTAATGTATCCCTTCAGAAATGTATTGAAAATGATTTCACTGCCTTATTTACTTTAGGCACATACATTTCTCCATGTGCATAGAACCTCGTCCATCAACTTTATTTGTTGAAAATGATCATCAATGCACTAGTCCTCAGACATGTAGAAATACATCTAATAATTGATTCTGTGCATTGAGCGTAGCTTGTTTCTACACAAAAACACTTAATCATAGACACATTCATTGGACATCAATTGCAGTTTGTTTCATTTACAGTATTGCGAGGTCACATTTGCAGCTGCCTTTTAAACAATATAACAACAACTGTTGACAACCAGAGCAATCTCGAGGGCATCAGAACCTATAATCGTACATAAAACATACATAATCGTATGTATTAAACTTTTTTTTTTTTTTTTACAAATAAAAAAACTGAAAAGTGGAGCGTGTAATATTATTCGGGCCCCCTTGCGTTAATATTTTGTAGTGTTACCTTTTGCTGCGATTACAGCTGCTAGTGGCTTGGAGTATGTCACGATCAGTTTTGCCCATCGAGAGATTGAAATTTTTGCCCATTCCTCTCAAGCAAAGCTCTTTCAGCTCTTTTCACACATTTCCATACATTCTTGTTGGAAGATGAATTTCCATCCCAGTTTCAGGTCTTTCGCAGATTTAAGTTTGATTTTGGTTTCATCTGACCAGAGAACCTTCTTCCACACGTTTGGTGTGTCTCCCAAGTGGCTTTAAACAAGCCTTTTTTTTTTTTTGATATATTTGAGAAATGATAATTTCCTCTTTCCAATATTCCATAAAAGGCCAGATTTGTGCAGTGTACAACTGATTGTTGTCCTATGTCCCTCACCTCAGTTGTAGATCTCTGTAGTTCATCCAGAGGGCTTATGGGCCTCTTGGCTGCATCTCTGATCAGTCTTTTCCTTGTTTGAGCTGAAATATCAGGAAAAAAACTTGCATATTGGTGAATTTATTGCAAAAATACATAAATAAATTAAAAAAAAATACTTTTCTGTATGCCTGTTCTGGAATTACTGGAAAAAAAAAATCAATTACTGCATTCATATTACATTTATGTGCTTTTCTTATATTATAAGTTTGAAGTGGAGAAATTACTACATTGGCAAGTCCTTTTCATTACATCACAAACACATTACATTCAGCATCTCGTGCAGAGGTGAACAATTCAATTCACTTATAAATTATTCTTCAAAGATTTTCACTATAGAGATTTTGATGATTGGATGCAGTAAGGAATTTGCCTCAAACCAGAACAAGTGACAAAGTACTTTTTTTTAGTTCTTTAGAACACTGGTACACAATTTAGACAAAAACAATATTTCCTATCATTTATTTCCATTTTAATTTCAACAGAACTGTACACTTTGTACCCAAAGTAGTTCATACAGCCGTTTTAAAAAAAGCAACGTAAAAGCAGCAAACACTTCAGGAAATCAAATTTACAAGAAAGAGGGCAAAATTGTTAAACCTTTTTTTACAGAACAAATCTGCTGAATTTTAATATCTGAAATTAAGGTACTGTACAGCAAATATACATTGAGGGATGTTTATAAGGGATTCTTTATGTTTTATCCTGCATAGGATTCTGTACATTGTCATTTGTCTACATTTGGTTATTCTGTGCATTCAATATTAGTACTCGCCTGGATCTATTGCGACAATACACGTCACAATATCTGCTAATTACATTCATGTAGCTAAAAAAAGGAAATAAAAGCTACCACTTAATCAAAAAAAATAAAATAAAAATTCCACCAGGTTTGAGATCAAGTCAATAGATCAATACCCACAGTAAAAACAGGTCATTTATTTAAAAAAAAAAAAAAAAAAAAAGTCAGACAAAAATGTTTTAGAATTGCAGAGTGCAACATAGACCTGGCCGAGACAATAATAATGTACATGTGGTAGGTTGCCAGGTCCTAATTTATCCCTTCATGACAACTACCACAAATAAAGGACATTTAATCACATTTCAAGGTACTTGGTTGGAGCAGTGCTCTGTAGAATTGTCAAAAGGCCATTATGCTTCACTAACACTTATGTAATACTCCTTGCCATGAATGTTTCTTCTTTCCCTAACTGCATCTGTAATAATCTTCACACTGTTAATCCGCTCGAATTCACATTCAGTCTTCAACAGTAATAATTTCCACCATCAGCAGTCAGCGGAAAAAGACGTCTTCCTCATGTTTGCCTGCTATCTTTCCTGTTCCTGCAACAGGGAAAGCAGGGAATGGCCAGCATGTCTGTCTCTCTGTCAGGAAGTAGGGCAGTTCATCAGAAAATGACACTAGATGGGGCGGGACTCGGTGCCAGGTTTCCTGATGAGCTGGAGCGTCTCATGTGGGGCTGCAGATAAGAGTCATTACCAAGTTGCTGCACATCAAACCGGTCTTCCTTCCTATAGGCAAGACATCGTCGTATAAACGCCTGCCAACCAAAAGTTTGAACACAAAAAGAGAACATGTAAAAAATAATCAACTTTACAACAAAAAATGTTGTTAAAAAAACCCTAATACACTACTATGAGAATCGTGGTTTTACACAGAGATTTTCAGTTTCTGTAAATTGTTACAGTACAGTAGTAAAAATGACCTGGTTTGGATTAGGGTTAATGTCAACTAAAATTTTATATTTCTCCTCTGGTATATTTTATAGTATTATAGTGCAGACAATATTTTAGTTCTCATCTAAGAGTCCTTTGCATTTATAAACACAGGTCTTGATTTACATGCCTATTAACAATGCTCAGAGAAATAACACTTGATCTTCCAGTTCCTGTTAGCTGTGCTAAACAGATGTTTGGTAAAGCCAATGTCCGCTAAATGTCTGTACATGGTTTAAGGTATTAACAAATAATTTACAAGATTTTCCCCACTACAAGCTCATTCTTCAATGTTATAATTGTCAGATGTTAAAAAATTTGAATAATTAAATATTTTACAGAGCTCTATGATTTTATTTTATTTTTTAAGAGAGGATGCACAAAAATACAAATCAAGATATTTAAGATATCACACACACACACACACACACACACACACACACACACACACACACACACACACACACACACACACACACACAC
>JAOUQT010043144.1:0-11043 GCA_025769995.1 Xyliphius kryptos
GTTTTGGTCACTTTTGCATTTGGTCAGTTCTCTCACCATAGAGGTAGCATGAGGCGGTGTCTACAACCCACACAAATGGCACACAGGATGGCACACACTCACTCGCACATCCACACACACTCTATACAGGGCAATTTAGAACATTCAATTTACCTGGAATCCATGTTTTTGGACTGTGGGAGGAAACCAAAGAAAAACTTTACGGACACGGAGAGGACATGGAAACTTCACCCAGATCAGGATTCGAACCATAAATCCCCAATGCTGAGAGGCGAACGTGCTAACCACTAAGCCACCATGCCGCCCGTTCTCTAAAACACAGCATCTAATTCATGGTTACATGTAGAAATGATACTGATTTGTTGACAGGAACGCCAAGCAGCTGATTGACAGCGGTATCTTGTTTAATGCTCTACTGATGAGCTGCTGTTTATAGGGGAACTGAGGATGTTGTCCTGGTGGAGTAGCAATGTCCTTTACGAAGCATTGGTGAAAAAAACATCCAGGAAAACCTTTCAGCTGATTAAAATTGGCAAAAGTTCAGTCAAAAGTTTGTATATTTGAAATGTAACTATTTCTATTCTTATATCTACACTTTATATCTTCTCTATATTCGGGTCTGGATCTGGGTGGAGTTTCCATGTTCTCCCCGTGTCCGCGTGGGCCTCCTCCGGGTTCCCCAGTTTCCTCCCACAGTCTAAAGACATGGTTTTAAGGTAAATTGAATGCACTAAATTTTCCTATATGTATAATGTGTATTTGTGTCTGTGTGTCTGTGTGATTGTGTGCCAAGCGATAGATTGTCGCCTTGTCCTGGGTGTATCTGCCCATAATGTTCGCCCCTGGATAGGCACACTGTTGGCATTCTCTCAATGAGCTTTAAGAGGTAGTCACCTGAAATGGTTTTGTGCCTATAAGGGTTCATTAGTATTATTAATTTGAATGCCAACAGTGTGCAAAGCAGTAATCAGAGCAAAGGGATCTATTTTGAAGACACTAGAATATAAAACGTTTTCAGTTATTTCACCTTTTTTTGTTAAGTACATAACTCCTCATGTGTTCATTCATACTTTTGATGCCAGTGAGAATCTACAATGTAAATAGTCGTGAGAATACAAAGAACGCATTGAATAAGAAGGTATGAGCAAACTTTAAGTCAACTTGATATAAACCAGCGATTCCGAAATTGTGGGTCGTGACCCAAAAGTAGGTCATCGACACGTTCTGGGTGGGTCGTGCCCAAAATCTGTTTTTAAAAACATGGAATAAGTCATGCTTATCTAGTTTTGTACTCTTTCATCTTGTGAGGAAACAAAAGCCAGAGAATGGCACGTGTCAGACGTGCACAGCATTCTTGTTGTCATGGTAACATTGTAATGTCTTGTCCTGTCATCATGTTTTTAACGGTTACCCTTTAAATTTGTGATGATTGAAGGTAGGATGAGTTTTGGGAATGTGGATTTTCATTCATTGAGGACAAATTTCTCATTTTTTTAGGTAATTGTTCTCAAATTCACTTTCCATGCGTGTTTGCCTAAATTGGTTTTTGAAGGCTATTTCCAAAAAAAAATTCTTTGTTTTGTATTCTATAAAATTGGGTCACAATTTAATGACCATGAGAAAATGTCAGTCCTGGGCTGAGGCCAGTTTAGAACCTCTGCTTTTAACAATGGAGTAGTCATTCAGTTTACAGCATACCGTGTAGTAGGCACTGTGTAGTTTTGGATGCACCTTTGATGTCAGCTGGTTGGGGAATTAGAGGTGAAAGTAGAGTGACGTGAGGGAGGTAAGTGACGGTTCCGTTAATGATCTGTGTTCATGTAATTAAGGACCAGACACAGGATCAGCCTGACACAGCAACAGGCTGTATTAACAGATCGACGTGACTGATGGATCTGATTATACTGCACTGTTTTATTAACGAACTCGAGGCTCAGTACACTTAATACTCTTCAGAATAAAATATTAGATATATGAGTTGTTAAAAGTGGCACAGTTGATGTGCGATCATGTCTCTTTAGAATTCTTATAGTTGTTTTTACATTGTCATTCAGCAGATTCTTTAAAACCAAAACGACTTACAAATGAGAAAACAACATAAGTCAGTAATTAAGGAGAAACCAGTTATGGACAGTTTTGGGAAGATTGTTGCACCATTTAGCAGTGGTGAACCATATGGAGTGAGAATTGGTGCCACATTGAGGTTGAATCACCAGGCGACGTTCATCACTGGAGCGCAGTGAACGTGTTGTAGTGTATTTGATAGAGATGGATTGAAGGTAAGAGGGGGCAGATCCAGAGATTGTCCTGTAGGCCAGAGTCAGTACCTTGTACTGAATGGAAGCCAATGGAGAGAGAGGAGTATATGGAGATGAGTTTGCTTGGGCTGGTAGAACACAAGTCAGGTTACAGAGTTTTGAACCAGCTGTAGAGATCCGATTGTGGAAGTTGGGAGACCGGCAAGCAGAGCGTTACAATAGTTGAGCCGCGATAGGATGAGGGCCTGGACCAGCAGCTAAGTAGCCTGTTCTGTCATCATTCCAACACCATCGGCATCACTCAGCATCTTCAAAAAACGTCTCAACACACCTCTTCCACAAACACTTGCTATAAATAAAATATATATATATAGAGAGAGAGATAGAAAGAGAGCGAGAGAGAGCCAGATCTAATAATGCGCAGGCTTTGATGATACGATGAGACCAAGTACGATGGCTGAAGTGCCCTTAAGCAAGGGATGTTGGTTAAAATCTCAGGTTTAGGGTTAGTTACCAGTAAAGTTACCAGTGTGGATCCTTGAGCAAGACCCTTAACCCTCATTGCTCCAGGGATTCTGTGTGACCCAAATGCTAAACCCAACTGAGTGAGATACTTGTAAGTCGTTTTGGATAAAAGCATCTGCCAAAAGACTAAATGTAGAGATCTGATCCTCCTGATGCTGTACAGTACAGTATGGATCTGCAGACCTTTTAGGTGCACAGGTCTTATACGTCTATAGAATCTTATAGGTGCACAAGGCTGTCCCAAGCTCCTTGGTGATGCCAGTCAATCTAATCGATCTATTAATAATTAATGGTTATTATTATTTGCCAAGTACCACCCTAAAAAACAGCCACTCCCCCCCCCCCCCTTTCTTGGAAAACAACTGGTTTTTGTGTTATTGCATTATAATCTAAAGTAATAGCTTCATTCATAATTATGAGCTCTGTATTACAGCGTGTTGGGTTAGCAATCTAAGAGTTGTGGGTTCAAATATCAGGTCTACTAAAGTTACCAATATGGGTCTTTCAGCAAGACCCTTAACCCTCTTCGCTCCAGGAATTCTGTTATCTAACCCTGTGTTCTGAACCCAACTATGAGCGGGATCGCTTTTGATAAAGGCGTCCGCTAAATTACCAAATGCAATGTAAATGTAGTACAGTGTTGAACATGCAGCACCCTGAGACAATGAAGGTTGAGGAGTCCTGCTCGAGGTAGCTTCAGTGACTTGGGCTTTGAACCTACAACCTTTAGATTAATAGCCCAACACCATGCCCCATCACCACGCTGCCCAATGGCGCCCTCAGTGAACCAGTCAGTAGTACACATCCCATTCTATACTTTGCACCGGACGAGACATCTGCTAAACACTGTAAATGTTTGTCGTTTTATGTTTAGCCCTCCATATCATAATACATCTGTGTTTAGCATTTGCATAACAACAAAAGGTTATAAAGGGGTTTAAAAGACATTCCAAGGCTGCTGTTGCATTTGCGTCTGACAGAGACGTGTGCTTGTTTGTATAAAATGTTTCACGTTTTTTAGGTTTGGCAGTGTGTGTCTGTGTATCTCGGAAAGAAATGGAAGTGTCTAGTTGAATGATGTTGCAGATGTATAAACAACAGGACAAAAAAATGAGTGTGTGCCTCTGCTATCTCCGAATTGGGAAGTGCACGGAATACTTCAAGCAAAAGGATTAATATCTCCCACTCCATGGCTATCCTACTTCTTTTATCGCCTCGACACCCTGCCCACCCACATATTCATACACTCACACACACACACACACACACACACATACGCACATCTTTTGCACATCCATTTAATTAACTACCAAATGTATAATTCATAAAAGGACCGCAGGGCAGCAGATAATTATAATGTTCTTGATAATTATGTTTATTTTTGCTTTTTATTGCATTAAGATGTCCGTGGAACTCAATGCACTGTGGGGCACTCTCCAGAAAAATGCCGCTAACCTCCTGAAGCAACGGAGAAATAATCATTTAAGGAGGTTGGTGCGTCAAATATGGCTTGGAGCTTATTAGGCTTACTGATTGCACCTTTAAATCCTTCACATCTTTATTAAAGAATCAACCGGGTGCTCACCTGATCAACTTTGTGTGTGCGTGCACATTCGTACGGGTATATTTAACATTGTGGGGACCCAGATGTGTTTACTTACACACACTGTGTGGGTCTTATGTAACCATGGACTGCTCCTCGCAATGGAAATTATTTAGTTTCAAAATAAATTCGTGTTGGATGGTTGTACTTGGGCGACACGGTGGCTTAGTGGTTAGCCCATTCGCCTCTCAGCGCTGAGGATTCCCGGTTCGAATCCCAATCTGGGTGGAGTTTGCATGTTCTCCCCATGTCTGCGCGGGTTTCCTCCGGGTTCTCCGGTTTCCTCCCACATTCCAAAAACATGAAGGTAAAATGAATGTTCTTAATTGTGTGTGTGTGTGTGTGTGTACCCAGCGATGGATTGGCGCACTGTCCTGGGTGTATCTGCCCAGCGCCCGAGACGTTCTTCCCTGGATGGGCATGGGGAACCCACCAACCCCACCCATGTTTGCCCGGAGTGGTGGGCATCCCTGTATACGGCGCCCAGGGAGCAACTGGGGTTAGGTGCCTTGCCCAAGGTCAATTCACCCATAGTAGTGAGTGGTAGCTCAGTGGTTTGGGTGTTGGACTACCAATCGGAGGTTGTGGGTTCAAATCCCAGGTCCACTGAAGTTACCAATGTGGGTCCTTGAGCAAGACCCTTAACCCTCATTGCTCCAGGGTTCCTTTATCAACCCTGTGTTCTGACCCCAACCAAGTTGGGATACTTGTAAGTCACTTTGGATAAAAGTGTCTGCTAAATAACTAAAAAAAAACACTAAATGTATTTGGTGGGACCGTGAATTGGGTTGCAAGGTGGGTTCCTTAACCACAAGCCTATGAAATTTACATTTAATTATTTAGCAGACGCTTTTATTCAAAGCGACTTACAAATATCCCAACTTGGTTGGGGTCAGAACACAAAATTTATACAGCACCCTGGAGCAATGAAGGTTAAGAGTCTTGCTCAAGGACCAACATCAGTGGACCTGGGATTTGAACCCCTAACCTTCTGATTGATAGTCCAACACACCAACCACTGAGCTACCACTCCCATCCCATCCTACGACTGCCACAAGGGGCAGTTATGGTCAAAGTAAAGGTTGATGTTACTGTAGTAGTATGTCAGTCTCTACAAATGTATATAAAGTCCCCACAATGTATATAATAATGTGTATGCGCCAGAGCGGAACCATATACAGGGTGGGCCACAAGTATGGATACACCCTGATCAAATGGAAGTGGTTGCTGACATCACCTTACCGTTTGTGGCATATTAGTACATGGCAGGGATAAAAGATTGGAGGCTGGGTGATTTCCATGGTGGCCATCTGTATTTGTTTCAATGGTTACATTTCTTCCGTGGCATTGCTCTCGGTGTATAAAGAGTGGCAAAGAAAATCACTTTGACAATTCAACCCAATGGGCAGCACTTTGAGCACATCCTTCAGTGGGTTTCTGTTGTTGCTCTGGTCCTCCGTGTCCCAAACGTGTCAATAACTCGATAATGAATAAAGCTACGTTTAAAAAAGAGCCCACCATTGTTTTTCTGGTGTAATTCTCTGTGTTTGATACATCACATGACCCCCTTCCTATTGAAAAAGTGAAGTTGAATCCAAAATGGCTGCTTTGAAGATGGCCACCATGGGTGTCACCTAGCCTCAAATGTTTTCCCACCTCCTATGTATTGAAACGCCCCAAACGGTAGGTGTTATTAGCAACTATTTCCATTTTATCACTGCATATGGCCCACCCTGTACATTTAAGATGATTCAGCAGTATAAATGTCATCGTTCTGTGCCATTAACAAATTCTTCATATTGAAAAATTATAGTCAGAAATCCATTACGTTGGATTCGTAGGTGAAAAGGATCAGCACAATCTGCAATGGCTTATTTTTGGAAGTGCTTGTGCATTACTAATACATATAACATAGATCTGTATTTCTCTCCATCTCAAATATTTTTAACCCAATAATCAACAATGGATTCCGTATAGCGTTTTTTTCTCTTTCACTTAGAAACAAATGTGCATCACACCTTTTAAATACATTGCAGCAGAGCAAATTAAGAGTTAAAGGTTAAGACAATAATTTATTCACCGTTTTAATATATTTTGCAACATGGCAACGAGTAAGGGCATCCTAATTGGGTGTAATAGGAACCGCCATCTAAGGTTCAGTCTATGTGGGCGTAGACGTTTCCTGGCTCAGCGAAAAGTCGACAAAAGGTCATGAGGTCTAAAAAGAGCATTTGTTAATGCAGGATTGCAAATCATTTATTTGCAATAAAAATGTCTATCGTCATCTACAGCACGTGATGTACAACATAATTCTTGCAGAATTGCTTGTAATTTGGCACATATCTGTTTTTTTCCCCCCATCTGTTCTTACACACACAGGAATTTGTCCTCCACATCCGGGCGAGGTGAACACACTCGCCTTATATACGGCATTGGGCCTTGCCCAAGGGCACCCCGCTGCAACGATAGTTATTGGACAGAACCTGGATTTCTGTTGAATAGCCTCATTGAACTAGCCATCCATTGTCTTCCGCTTATTCCTTTATGAGGGTCGCGGTTCCTCATGCCCATCCAGGGGAGAACGTCTCGGGCGCTGGGCAGATACACCCAGAACAAGGCGCCAATCTATCGTTGGGCACACACTTACTCACACATCCACACACACTATACGGGGCAATTTAGAACATCCAATTTACATGAAATCCATGTTTTTGGACTGTGGGAGGAAACTGGAGAACCTGGAGGAAACCCGAGAAAAACATGGAAACTCCTCCCAGATTGGGATTCGAACCGGGAATCCCCAGCACTGCGAGGCGAACTAAGCCACGGTGCTACCTCACTGAACTAAAAGTTTTAATTTTGGAAAATGAACAGCACAATCTGTAAATCAGTGTCCTGCATTGTTGATGCTGCCCACTGAGCCTCGGTCCTCACAAGGTTTCCTTCTTATAAAACAAATTACCATGGAGTTTTTTCCAGCCGATGTCATTTTGCTCTTTTGGGGTTCGGGTTTGGAATACGGTTCGAGCTGCTTTGTGAAAATGTACTATTGTAAGACGTATATAAATACACTGGTAGAATATTGGTGCTCCGCCACGGTGGAGAACTTAATAACATGAAAGTTCAAATGCAAATGTCTTTGAATGAATGATGGTTTTGGAGTTTATATGTTTAAAATGAATGTATTATTACAGAGTGAGGCAATTAAGAAATGAATATAGTGTGAGTCGTAACTACGATGTCCATGCGGTTGCTTTCTTAAGTGGTTTTCCAAGAAGACCGTAAGGAACGACGGCTTTGTTGGTCCTCACGAAGACCCCAATCCATCTGAGGTGTTACATTCAATGACGATAGAGAATGAAAAATGAAATGTGGGAAAGCTAGAACCCATTAGTTTTTCCAAGGACATGGTAGGTTATCATGGTTCCAGGTTTCAGCCTTGTAGGTCGTCGAGAAGATCTCGACGTGACACTGGAAGGGTCTTGCCCTTAATGGCGATATCAAACAAACCATTAAATTCAGGAAAGGACGTGATGGGGAATTACGATGCCAAATTTCAGCCCTGTAGCTACTTTGGAAGCGAGGGCTTTGGCGTTTTCTAGTTATAGATAAACTTAAACTTGACCAGGAACCGCAAACGGGACCTTAAGGTTGCAAGGCTGGTTCCTTAACCACAAGCCTACAACTTCTCCTTTTGTCACTAAATTTAATCCTAATCCCGGAATCTTAACGGCGCTCTAAATGCAGATGTGTCTACAGGTTGGGATTGTTGTATTTTATTAATATTCTTCGCTGCGGTTCAAACTCGGACATAATTTGACGTCTTAAAAGGATTTGAACTTGTAAAAACTTTATTGGTCTAATTGGCATAATGCAGAGTTCATCATGCTAATTGTGTGCTAGCCTACTTAGCTTTCACTTCTGATTAGTCATTTGTCAACACTTGCTGTTTGTGACCCGTGGCCTTTGATTAACTGATTAATAAGTCGGACAGTTACAGTTTAATAAATCACTCTAATTAGATTACATACAGTCTAGACAGGTCTGTGAGTGGTTCATAAATCTCTGCCTGTTTGTCGACTGGGAATCAAGTCGGCGATTAGACCCTCCCCACCCCCACACGGTGCAGTTTTATCCATAACTTCAGCGACGCTGCTCTCTGCCAGGCATCAAGCACAGTAAAAGTCAATAGGGGGCTTCGGCTACTGGATTTTAACAGGTGATCGATAAGTGATTGATGGTTTAAACTGATGCCGTGACTTCATCAGAGCTTCAGAGACACAAAGACTGGAGAGAAGTCCCACCCTCCTCTCCCAAAACAAGCGTATTTGATTGGTGGGTTCATTGATGCTGATCGATAGGGGAATGAGGCGCCGTGTATCTCATTCAAGCGGTAGCTGTCAATCAGAGGGCCCACAGGAAGCGGTACCCAGCGGAGAAGCCCGCCGTCGGGTTAAGCGAGGGGGATGACGGGCATGTCTTGATGGTGGGCGCTACGCTTGTCCAGAGTAAATACAATCAGCTTGTTGGACATGGAAACGTCCACCCACGCACGACCACTCCTCTAATCAACACGTTAAGAAGCCTTGCAGGATCTGGTCGTTAACACGGGCCTTGTGCTGACCCGAGATTGACCGTTGCCCACGCAGCTGTCTGTCAAGCACAGGGCCACACCTCTCGCACCCACGTGCACCATTTATAATGGAGTGGACCAGATTACTGAGGGAGAAAATAACAACCCGTGGTGCTTCACGGAGAGCTGTCGTTATTTGCACAGTGCTGCCCACTTCCAATAAGGCTGATGCATGCTGGGACAGCGTGGGCGTGAGAATGTCCCATAGGCACGTGTCTGGCAGGGAAGGAAGATACAGGAAGGCATGTGAACCCAGGTAACTACTCCTATCCCGTCTTCGCTGCTCTCAGGGGTATTGTTTAGTGGGTTTAAAAAAAGAGGGGTTTATTAGCTAATTATTCTGAGTTAAGGCCTATAGTGGAAAACAAGTAAAGGAAAGGGGACGGCATAAAAAACTGGCAAAATGATGTAAGACCTTTCAGTATTGCAGTGTAAGCTTATTCTAATCAAATATTCTGCTCCATAAACTAACACTCTGTGCTTTTAAAACATTAACAAATATCATTTTTTGGATGGCAATGTGTAGTTTTGTGCATGTATCACCATATATCATCTCTGAAGACATGATTTTTATGTTTTTTGGTCATTTTTAGTGGACGCTTTTATCCAAAGCCACTTACAAGTATCCCTCTTAATATTTTGGGGTTCAGAACACAGGGTAACATGCAGCACCCTGGAGCAATGAGAGTTAAGGCTCCTGCTCAAGGACCCACATTGGTAACTTCAGTGGACCTGGGATTTGAACCCACAACCTTTGGATTGCTAGCCCAACACCCAAACCACTGAGCTACCTCACCCACAGTTTTAATCGTCTGTATGTATGGCCTCCACTGAAAAACTGTCAGAGTTAGAGATAGAAGTGGAAAACAGCACTATAGACACAGCAGAACGTTCTGGAAGTACAATGGAACTGTACTGTGTGCTAGCAGAGCTGCGATCTAGTAGGGGTTTGTGAGTAGGAGGCGGAGCCAAAACAACAGATGGGCTTCATTACCACACCTGCTTACTTGGCTCCGCCTCTTATTTACAAAAAACTTGCTTGATTGCTCGATCGTAACCCCTCGGCAACAAAACTGAGTGAAGAACATGCAACAAGCTAGCAGTGTGTTCTGATGTAGAGTGACTGTGAATGACCTTCTGCTAGTGAGAGCTTTATATTAAACACACACACACACACATATACATATAGATAGGTAGATAGATAGCTATAGGACACGCCCCCTCTTGCTCCATTGTCTATTTTCTACACTTACCATATAGATCGACTTTGTAGTTTTACAATTACAGACTGCAGTCCATCTGATTTCTTGTTTTCTGTTAGTTCCCTGGTTCCTTGTTCTCCATTGGACCAGACCATCACAGAGCAGGTATAATTTGGGTGATGTATTGTTTATTGTCAGTTCTAAAGTTATACAAATGTGGTGAGGGGATATGAATAATGCACCAACCTGTCCGGTGGTGGTACCACTGGGGTCCTGAGAACAAAGTAAAGGGAACTAACACAGTGTGTACTGCAATCTACAAACAGATGGACTACAGTCTGTAATCGTAGAACTACAAAGTCCATCTGGAAGTGGAACTGATAAGGACAATAAGAGGAGCAAAAAGCGGTTGTGTCCAAACATTTGAATGGTAATGTATGTTCCATCATAAAGTTCCAGGATAAAAAAACAACCCGTTTACTGCTAGCACTTAAGTTTTTGGTGAAAGATGCACAGATTCAATGTTTAGATGCAGAATGTAATGAGACTGCTGTCAGAGAGCTCAACAGCCGAAACCAAAAACCGAAACCTCTAACTGAATCTGTTTGCTTTCATAGTTAATCGGAAATACGTTACACCTCTTCTGTTTTTAGCACCATTTACTTGAAACATGCCTCAAACCAGGTGAACTCGCTGCTCTGAAGTGCCCCTATACACAGAGGATGGACAATGAAACTGAAACCCCTCAGTTAGCAGGGTAAGAGCACAGTTTTGCTCCAAATATTGCAATGCACACAACATTATGGGTGCAGAGTTCAAAAG
>JAOUQT010043153.1:0-11043 GCA_025769995.1 Xyliphius kryptos
CACACACACACACACACACACACACACACACACACACACACACACACACACACACACACACACACACAGTGACAAGCAAAAATTGGGGAATGTCTTTGCGGTTAATGAAACTGACAGGGTTAATAAAGGGATAAAACGAAAAAATGTATTTACTGTACGGAAAAAACCCTAATCCTTTAAGAACTGTTAACTTTAACAAGTGTCACAATTTATTGGTTTTTAAAATTCTAGTAAACCAGATGGAAATCGAAGCCGGATCACGTGTGTATTATATTCTACACTTCAATGTTTAGGAACTAAAACGATAAAGCTAAACCCATCGTACTGTGGATCACATGATGAGTAACCTTAATCCCCTTAATCATTCAAGTGAATCATTTTAACACTATACAAGGGAAGCGAGGACACACAACCAAACACACGCGATGTGGCGCCAGACACAGGTCAGTTCCAGAATGCTGTTTGGTGATCAGACCCCATGCTGTGGCCGAAGCGTGATCATGTGAGCTTTGTGATCGTATGTGTGCTCATAAAGACTGAGGGAGAACAGCATTGGAATGTGTGTCGGTGCTGGAGGAGCTCCATGGAGCCTGAACACAAACCGCAAGACAAAAAAAAAAAAAAAAAAAACACAAAAAAAACAGGCCCACAATTCAGGCGCTCGGCCAACAGCCCGTTCTTTCTCTACCCCTCACTTTCTTTCTGTCTTCCTGTGCCGACCTACTGGAGTCGGCTGTTGATGTTGGCCGCCTGCCCCTTTCGGAAGAAGCTCACCCCGTTCCCTTCCTTTTTCATTCTCTCTCACTCATAGTCAGTTGCTGGGGAAAATCCTGATGACTTGACATCATCTGTGGAAAAAGTGATGAGAAGCAAAGGCTCCCGGTTCTCCTCGACTTCAGAACCTTTACATATGCAAACACGCACAGGACCCCGTCGTTTGAACGTTTCCACATGGTGACAGGTTGTTTTCAATCCAGTTCAAATCCTGCAGCTTTGAGAACAATGGGTGGGCAATGTGGTCGTGAGTGAGGTGGTGGGAAAGTTTTAGGAGCTGTCTTTTATAGACCCCTTTTGCATCATACAGTAGTTTTCTATGTTTTCCCCGTGTCCGCGTGGGCTCTTTCCAGGTTCTTTGGTTTCTTCTCACAGTCCAGAAACATTGATTCAAGGTGAATTGGCGGCTTTAAATTGCCCCTTTATAGTGTGTGTGTGTGTTTTTGTGTATATTTTTCCTTCATAGACTTCCTGTGGAACCCTATTCCTCCTCAACACTAGTAGAGGATTAAGCAGAAGATAATGAAATGAAACTGAATTTAAAGTTACTTCCACCTAATCCACTACTAGGGGGTTTCCCATTGGCATCCAAGTGTAAAAGTTTTAAGCGCTGGGCAAATACAGGGTTTCAATCCATTGATGAGCACACAATCATTCACACACACACACATAACATATAAGAGCAATTTAGAGCAGCCATATTTCCTTGAATCCATGTTTTTGGACTGTGGGACAAAACCCGAGAACCCAGAGGAAACCCACACAGCCCCGAGGTGAACATGGAAACTCCACCCAGACAGGGATTTAAACCTGGATCCCCAGCGCTGAGATGCAAACGTGCTAGCCACTAGAACAACATGCCATCCAGCTAAAAACATCCATTCATTATCTTCCACTTAATCCTCTACTAGGGTCATATGGGAATAAGGGTTCACTATGCCCACCCAGAAGAGAATGTTTTAGGACAATTCCAGATGACCAGATTAACTCAGGAAAGAGCACCAATCCTCTGTTGGGCACACACACAATCACACATACTTTATGGGGTAATATAGAGGAGCCTATTCACCTTGAATCCGTTTGTGGACTGTGGGAGAAAAATGGAGAACATAGAAGACACGGTGGGAACATGGAAACTGATTGGGAAACTGATTGGGAAACCTGAATCCAAAGTGCTGACAAACGGATGTGTTGACCACTGAGCCTATATAAACAGTCCAAATTCCACCTATTCACCTTGAATCCGTGTTATTGGTCTGTGGGAGGAAACCTAAGTGGATATGGGGTGAACATGAAAACTCCGCCCAGATCAGGATTCAAACCTGGATCGAGATCGCTTAGAGGTGGACCTGCTGACCACCATGTGAGAACATGCATATGAGTTCCACGATGGGTGGTGGTTCTGCAGCACACTGCCAAGTAGAAGCAGCAAACTGGGAACTTCAATCATTCATTATATTCCACTAAATTCTTTTTAAGGGTTGCGGTGGGGTTCCCCGTGGCCATCCAGGGAGAAGGTTTCGAGTGCCCAGCAGATTCACAAGGCCAGGGCAAGAATCTATTGCTGAGCACACTTACTCACACACACATATACAGGACAATTTAGAGCATTTAATGTAACGTGAATCCATGTTTTCAGACTGTGGAGGGAAACTGGAGACCCCAGAGGAAACCTACACAGACACGGGGAGAACATGGAAACTCCACCCAGATCGGGATTTGAACCGGGAATCCCCAGCACTGAGAGGTGAACGTTAACTGAGAATTAGTTTTTAATACTATGGATTGTATTTGATGTTTGTGTACCTTCTTACTAACCAACAGTCCTGCAAGGCCCGGTTCCAAGTTCCTGTTGTTTCTAAGCAGCAACTGGCAGAGGCCTTTCGTTGCTGGAACGGCGGTGAATGAATAAACCCAGTTCCAGGCTCAGCAGTGGATCCAGGACTTCTCCGCCGTGAGGTGGATGAATGTCTTCGGTTGGAAACGCACAAAGCATCTTAAATCTCGCACTCGGAACCACAAAGGCAGACTAAAACGAGGCCAGATGACAGCTCCAGAGGATCGACAGCATGTGCAATTAGTGTCAAGCTTCTTACCAGCATCTCTCACTCTCACTCTTACTCTCCTCCCTCCTTTGCTTCTATCCATCTGGCTCACGCGGCTGCCTGAATCCCATAAAGCTGGGCTTATAAAACTCAAAGATAAAATGAACAACGAAGTCTCGCTGTAGTCTCCGATTTTATGTCCTGCTTCTCCGTGACTGCACGTCTCCAGAACAAGCACTTTATTTAAATCCGCTCACGCAGAAGGTATGACTCATGGAGGCCTTTTTATTTAAATCCAATTTATTATTCATTGCACCATCCATCACCCGTGTAATACCTACCACTTCTTGTTACCGACCCAGACACTGCTTAAACACGTTAATTGAACTGCTCTGCAGACGACACACAGCACATCCCATGTTTACACCACCACCATGATTTAACCGAACCCGATGGCCATCTCGGAGCATCGACTCACTTTTTTTTTCCCCTCCGTGGGACTTTCCGAAATGCCAGACTTCTGGGGCTCCAAAACCAATTAGTAGAGTGTTTATTTTGGTGGCGGGGGCTCCAAGACAAGGGGAAACTTTTCATCCGTGAAGCAGTGGAAATGTGCAGGACTCCCTCACATCTGCGCTCTTGCACACAACCAGGCTGATCTGGCACAGGAGAGAGAGGCAATACTGTGAGCCACGGGTGAAAGGGGGGGGGGGGGGACAGTATTTAATCTGATGTTCTCTTTACCACGAACCACAAACATGCAATATCATCTTCAGCAACAGGGCAGTGATCGGGTAATGAACCCGAGACCTGAAGACTGAGGATTTGGAAAATCCAAATTAGTCATGGGTCTATTTTAGGCGTAACATACAATAAACCAATCCATGGGTCACTTGCCATTTCCTTGAAGATGAGGGTGATGTACAAACCAGATTCCAAAAAAGTTTGGACACTAAACAAATTGTGAATAAAAACTGAATGCAATGAAGTGGAGGTGCCAACATCTAATCATTTATTCAGAATTAAACACAAATCACAGATCAAATGTTTAAACAGAGAGAATGTATCATTTTAAGACGAAAATATGTTGTTTCATGGGGTCAACAAATTCCAAAAAAGTTGGGACAAGGCCATTTTTACCACTGTGTGGCATCCCCCCCTTCTTCTTACAACAATCAACAGAACTCTGGGGACAGAGGAGACCAGGAGATTCTCAAGATCTCATGTCTAATACAAGCCTAAAACTGTTGAATTGTCTTGGGCCTTCTTTGTAGCACCTTCCTCTTTATGATGCGCCTAATGTTCTCTATAGGTGAAAGATCTGGACTGCAGGCCGGCCATTTCACACCCTGGATCCTTCTCCTACGTAGCCATAATGTTGTGATTGCTGCAGAATGTGGTCTGGCATTGTCTTGTTGAAAAATGCAGGGTCTTCCCTGAAAAAGATGATGTCTGGATGGGAGCATATGTTGTTCTAGAACCTGAACATAGTTCTCTGCATTAATGGTGCCTTTCCAGAAATGCAAGCTGTCCATGCCACAAGCACTCATGCAACCCCATGCCATCAGTGATGCAGGCTTCTGAACGGAGCGTTGATAACAACTTGGGTTATCCTTGTCCTCTCTGGTCGGGATGACAAAGAGTCCCAGTGTTCCATGAAGAACTTCAAATCATGACTCATCTGACCACAGAACAGTCTTCTATTTTGCCACACTCCATTTTAAAAGACCCCTGGCCCAGTGCAAATGTCTGAACTTGTGGAGCTTACTTAGAAATGGCTTCCTCTTTGCACTGTAGAGTTTCAGCTGTCAACGGAGGATGGCACATTGGATTGTGTTCACTGACAATGCTTTCTGGAAGTATTCCTGAGCCCATTCTGTTATTTCCTTGACAGTGGCATTCCTGTTTAAGGTGCAGTGACGTTCAAGGGCCCGGAGATCACGAGCATCCAGTCGAGTTTTACAGCCTTTACCCTTACACTCAGCGATGGTTCCAAATTCACTGAATCTTTTGATGATAATAACGCGGTTGATGATAATAACTTAAAAATCTTTGCTATTGTACGCTGGGTAACACCATTCTGGTATTGCTGCACAACAATGGTGGAATTGGGGATCATCTTACCATTTTGGCTTCAGAGAAACACTGACACTCTAGAAAGCACTTTTTTATACCCAATCATGTGGTCAGTAGACGTAATTAGTATTAATTGGTCTTCTAGCTGTTTGTTATATGCTCAATTTCCTTTTTCCAGCCACTTACTGCTACTGGATGTCACTGAAATTTTAAATCAACATATTTCTCCTTCAAAATGTTACATTTACTTAGACTAAATCTATGTTCTATTACAAATAAAATATTGATATTTGCCAACTCCACATCATTGCATTCAGTTTTTATTCACAATTTGTTTGATCTCCTAAATTTTTTGCAATCCGGTTTGTATATCTAACTATACTTTTTATCTTTTACGTTTTTATTTTAAATACTGGATTTATTGCCGGTGCTCACAGCGTGCTGCTGCGCTACCATTTTTTAAGCACGCACCTTTTAAATGCATCCCGATTTCAGTCATTCATTTATAAAAGGCGCAAAGACATAAATGTAATATACATACAGATGCTAATTATGAACAAAACCCCAGCTTACTTCCTGGAGCAGCTAAACATTACTGTCATTGTATTCTGCACAAAATGTTTCTCCAGCTGTGTAAGGCTGGCAGAATGAGCGCGAAAGACTATGTGATTACGTTTGCACGCCATTAGCAATAAATATATTTCACTATATGTTATATGTTTAACGATTTTATTATGAATGCTGAATTAAGTGTAAGTTCTCACGTTGCTCAGCTGCATTAATGATTTTTTTACAGGAAGCCAAGCACTTTTTGAATGCGTCCCATTTTTACTTATTCATTAATAAGTAACATAAATATGTAGAAAATTCATAATTATTATCATGTTTTTATGCTCATAAAATAATGCTTGCCTTTACATTATAAATCACTGAAATTAAGTTCGATTTCACTGAATTGTCTTCACTGCTATTTTCAACCACCATTTCAACTGCGAGGATGGGAGTGGTTGGTCCTGAAATTGCCATCTTGGTGCTCAGAGAACAACCTGGCTCTGAACACCAAGAAAACCGAGGAGATCATCAACTTCAGGAAGCACTGCACCATTGTAGCCCTCCTTTATATCCACAGCGAGTGGGTGGAGCGGGTCCACACTTTTCTGTTTCCCCTGTGTCCTCATTTTCAGTAGACTGGAAAGAAAACACCACAGTGATCATTAAGAAGGCTCAGCAATGGCTAAACTTCCTGAAAATCCTCAGAAAGCACAACCTAGACTCCAACTTGCTGCTATCCTTCTCCTGCTGCTGACATATATACATATATACATAATCACAATTATGCATGTATATTTACACAATGGCAGTGAAGTACTTTAAACAGGTATAGAAGATGTTTATATTTACATTTCCACCCAAACATTGGAGTCTGTAAAGCTACTCTGTGAAAAGACACTGTTGTAAAAAGCGCTATATAAAAAAAAAATACTTGAACTTACTTGAGTCATGGATTCATGAGATGGCATATTGGATCATGCAGTTTGTTCCATATAAACAGGAGTTCCTGTTTGAATAAGGGATGTATTAGTAACTTAATAAATTAACAATTGAAAAAGTTTTGTATTAAATTACAAACTAAATTAATACTTCATCTGATTTTTTTATTTTGTTCCATTGAAATTAGTTATTTTAAAATTAAACTGTAATGGCTAACATCACTTTTATTATATACCTTCTATATTTATTTTCTTGACAAAATCAAAACTTTGCACTTGAATTTTTTTGGGATCAAGACATTCTCTGGCTTAGCTCTATGGCACCAATTTTTTTTTTTCCCCATGCCCCTCCAGGGGAGAACATCTCGGGCACTGGGCAGATACACCCAGGATAGTGCGCCAATCCACTGCTGGGCACACACTCACTAACACAAACACACACACACATACACACACAAACACACTGTCAGGTGTGCGAGGCGCACCTGCCTTATTTTTGTGTTCTTTGTTCAGTTAGTTAACTTGTTTCATGTATTTAGTTAATTAACTGTTTCTTATTGTTCATTCGTTCCCCGGCTGTCACGTGACAGGGACTCTTATTTTATATACCCTTGCTTTCCGTTTCGTCCCTGTCCGGTATTGTTTGTTTAATGTTTATGTTGCGTGTCGGTCGTTTGGTTATGTACCGTACCTTTAGCTTACATGCTAAATAAATCTCTCTATTTGGAATCCTCACCTGGTTACCTGCTCCTTCCAGCTCCCCTCCGTGCGAGCTACCTGCTTTCTCAACGGCACGTGAACGTAACATATTGCCACAAGTTCATATTTTAACATCTGCTCCGACGTACCCATCATACCTACTCCAAAATACCCTTCTCCAAAGCTCAATCTCATTTATGTCTTCAAACTTCCTTTACACTTCACAAGAAGGAGAAGGCAAAGAGTCACACTCAAAATACAGAATCATCTTTTACTTCATATTTTTTATCCACTGCTATAGTGTAATAAACATTGTGTAAATAGAATACTGCTTCTGTATCTCATTAAAAGACGAATGTGTTCCTTGTTAATTTATTTGACATGTATTAGATGTACTGTAAAAAATATTGAGCATTGAATCATATTTAATATAATCGTATCGTAGGGAATTCTTAAATATCGAAAATAATTGAATTGTTGGCTTTAAGAATCGATATGGAAGGCTCCAATTTTAAACCTAACACCATAGAGATGTATGTACAGTCATACAGCAGCTTATAATAAAATCATATCATGGCTCAGCTCTGTTCGTAAGACATTAACAGGGTTTTGATTTGAATTTGGCTTACAAAGCATTGCAAATCATTTTGGAACCGTGTGCCAGGCCCAGGGTCTTGGCTCAGTTTCACACCAGTTGCCTTCACAGGTCTGAGTCATGAAAACCATCATTTAATGATGTAATTGGTCAGGCTTTAGTCCGATCACAATACCATATGCTTCTGTTTTAATCAACAGCCGAGTCAGCGCTCAGTGACTGTTTACTCTTCATAGGACTTTTAATATGTTCATGATCGTTAAAAGCTATTCCTGAGGCACAGCCTGAGGTGTTTGGTACATGTCTTTTATGTTCCATCAGATTTTAAGATCTTTATTTGAGGCTTTTGTGACTGAAATGCCAATCCTCCGTCAGCCTGGGTCAGGGGTTTGATCAATTATTAATGCCATCTTGATTTGCTGGAGTGATTTAGTTCATTTACTGATTCCCCTTTATTATTTCATGTACTCATCCCATTATCTTTTGCTTAATCCTCTACTAGGATCATAGGGTTGTTCTACGTGCTCATCTAGGGGAGAATGTTGGGTGCTGGGCAAATACACTCAAGACAGGGTGTTAATCTATTGTTGGGTGCACACTCACTCATACAAACACAATATATTGGGACACCTTAGGAAGGGGTACTTTAAAGCTGCCAATTTACCTTTAATCCATGTTTTTTGACTGTGGGAGAAAACCGGAAAACCTGGAGAACACCCACGCAGACACAGAGAGAACTTGGACACTCCACCAGTTACTCCACCAAATTAGAACAAAAGTGTGTAAAAGTGTGTTCTCTCATTTGTAAGTCACTTTGGATAAAAGCGTCTGCTAAATGACTAAATGTAAATGTAAACACGAGCACTGGGATAGCTTGATGATGTCACCTCAGGGGTTTGGTTGCACAGTGGAAGGGTGCTGGTCTTACAATCTAAAGGTTGTGGGTTCAAATCCCAGGTCCACTGAAGTTACCAATGTGGGTCCTTAAGCAAAACCCTTAACCCTCATCATTAAATGGGTAGTTTCATCCTTAAATCTGATTGGCTGAGCCGCTTGTCTAGCTGTGACATCGTTCACAATAACTCACACCTCTGCTTCACATTTGTATAAAAATGACTGTTTCCCGAAGTTTTTCATAAACTGCATTTTGTAATTTCGCAGCATTTGATTGTTAAAGAAACCAGAAATATTTTACTTGCTTAAGAGTTCATTTTAAAAGCCGGACTGGATTATGTCGCCGAAGGCAAGTTTATTAGTGATTTTGCATTCAGTAAACGCATTCATTAATCAAATCTTGTTTGGTTTTTTTTTTTATCAGTGTGTTAGTAACTGTTTCATAAAAGCAATAAGGCTCTGCTTTAATAATTGCTTTATTGCTCCAGTGATTCTGAATGTAATCCTGTGTTCTGATTCAAACTTTAAAGTAGGATGCTTGCAAGTCGCTTTGGATAAAAGCAATGTAAATATCATAATACAATCCATGTAACACAGGACAAAAGATTTCCTAATAACCTAAACCCAGAGGAAGGCAACCAACAGGGTTGATTCATAAATGTGTTTATTGAAAGCAAAAACTATATATTGAGTAGCTACAAAGATAAAACTTGGCTCCATCGTTCCTTATCGTGTCCTTGAAAATCCTACCAATAAATTCCCCTGAGAAAGCAACCGAGTGGACACCGTACTCACAACTCACACTATATTCATTTCACATATTTATTCCAGATTTTTAATTGCCACAAACCTTACTCTATAAAACTTATATATAAACACCGAAGCCATCACTCATTCAAAACAATTGCCTTTAAATTTCATGTTGTTATCAAGATCTTCCTAGTAGTGCACCAGGGGTATTCTGCTAGTTGTTAATAGTCTGGTCAGTGACGTAATGTAGTCCATTTCTTAAAATGATTGCTGAGTAATCGTTCTGTGGCCAATACAGCGTAAATTCATTTTGGGAATGAAGTATACAAGTTCTGCACAGTGGTCAGATTTTTAGTGGTCGGATTTCTTCCAGCAGGATAGTGGCCAGGTCATTACGTGATGCTGGTGGAGGAAATAAACTTTCTGACTCGCTCCTCCAAAACACCCCAAAGTAGCTCAATAATATTTTGATCTGATGACTGTGCAGGCCATGGGAGATGTACAACTTCACTTTCATGTTCATCAAACCAATCTTTTGAACTCTGGTATGTCACACTTAATGTTGTGTTCATTGCCATATTTTGAGCAAAACTGTGCTCTCTGCGCCCTGCTAATTAAATCTTCACACGCTGCTCTTATTGGTGCAATGTGCAATTAATGAACATTGGCCACCACGCTGGTCCAATTTTGCCATGAAACCTCCCACACTAAAATGACAGGTGTTTCAGTTTCATTGTCCAACCCCTGTATATATACTTCCCAAACTATATTTATTTTCATGGTTTTGCAGTTCGTACCATGAATTAAAATTGTATTTTTGTTCACAGCCTTACAATCAGGATCGACTGCTCATTTGTCCTCGAGTGATATGTTTGCATACATATTATATATCGTGGTGGAAGGCCTTCCGACACAGCTGTACATGCAGGGAGAGCAGCGACAGCTCGGGGATGCGCCGAATAGACTTCGACGCGGCGCTCGTCGTACTGGCGAGCGAAATGAAAAGGCTTTGGACCCCAGTCATTTGTAATGACTGTGCTATTTGAAGGCAGGAAAGGTTCTCCTGGAGCAGCTGGTATCTTTCGCCGTGACCTTTTAACATTCCTGCCGCTGCCGTCTGACAGATGTGTCAACTCGATTATTTCAAGAGAAGCTCGAATAAATAACTGATTGCACGCGCAAGGTTCACCTAAAGCAATGGCAAATTGTGGAAACTCTTTCTCTCTCCGTGTACACATGCACTCACTCTCGCGCAGATTATCGAGTACATGTGTGCAAACAGAACCTACGAAAACAAACCCATGGCCATATAAACGGTAATATAAGCGGTACTTAAGTGTCCGCTTCACCAAACTGGTGTATTTCAGACTGAATGGCTTTTATGTGAAGCGCTTCATGGTGGACTAGAGTAAAAGCTGGACAATGGGGGTGAATCAAAAGCCACCGAGCACTGTTTGCCCTTGGAGCTCCACCATTAGGCATTCGGCAAAGACAGGAGGATGACGAGGAAAAAGGGGGGGGAGGCCACAGGGGCCTCAGGTGTTGCTCGGCGGCACTGAATGGATTCCCTCTCGCACAGCGAGCGCACAGCTGAGGAGGCCTTCAGTCGGGGGGCTAATTGACTCCCTGAGTGATTGGAGGACTGTGAAGAGCTGGCCGCAATCAGACCTGCTCTGATAGAGTTTGATGCCTCCCTAAATAGTTTTCAAATGGAGGAGCA
>JAOUQT010043173.1:0-11043 GCA_025769995.1 Xyliphius kryptos
CACTATACAGGGCAATTTAGAGCATTCAGTTTACATGGAATCCATGTTTTTGGACTGTGGGAGAAAACCGGAGAACCCGAGAACACCCATGCGGACACGGGGAGGAATCCCCAGCACTGAGAGGCGAGCGTGCTAACCACTAAGGCACCGCGCCACCTGGATGGGTTAAACGTGGAGGACAATTCCTTTATGTGTAAGTACAGTAGGCAAAGTGGATCACTTTATCATCTGAACCCTAAAAAAAAGCTGAGTCACTCAACACTTTGAAGAAACATCTCAAAACACCATTTCCACCAACACTTGGATGGATTCTTATAATTCCACCCATAAGTTCTTCGGTACCTTTCTCAACCTTCTGAAAGCTGTACTTTAGTAGAACGTTGCCTGATGGGTGGATAATCAGCCACAAAGTAGGGGGCAAGAAAATAGGTCAACAATATGAAATAAATAAAGTGTTCTGTCTTGGAAATCTGTAACTGACTTTATTACACGAGTAAAGAATAACTGAATAATCTAGATCCATAACACAGATACCGCTGATGCTGTTACGGAGCCGCAGAATTGCAGCGGCATGATTGTGCATTAATAAGTAAGCACTTTGGTTTTGGGAAGCACTTTATATCTGCTACTGAGAAACATGTAAGCATATTTAGCACACCAATCGTCACTATTCCGATTTTTTCCCTTTCTTTAAGAACTACTATCTATTTTTTTCCATATAATGCATTGCAAAGGACTCAAAGCGAGAAAGAGAAAGCGAGAGTGATGTATTTTCGTAAGAATGGACAGATGGGAAGGGAATGAAAGGTTCTTGGGCTAAAATGGAAAATCTCTGAAATCAAGTGCTCGAGCTTTGAGGCTCACTACGATGCCGGAGGCTTGGAGGCTGGAGGAGTCCAGGGGCTGCAGCATGTGTAGATGTGGCAGACCCAGACGCCTCTCCATGGTTTGGCATGCTTGATAAATCCATTCCCCTGGCCTGGGGTGGCCGTTGTTCCAGCTGAACTAGCTCCCACACAAACACAGCTATGCCCAGTGGCTTCTCTTATTTAGCTGTTGGTCAAGACTACTTAATAATATTTAAAAGGATAGAAAGGCATAGGAAGAAAATAGGACAGTTTAAACTTCCAAGTGGAAAAGGGGAATTTCAAATGTTTTGTTTTAGGCAAAGTTATCTTCACCGACTGCCTGAATTCAACCCATGGCCAACTCAGAATATGGAGGACCAGCAGACCTATATAAGCTTGTGTAACAATGTGTTTTCTGTATTTTCAGGACTATTTACATTGTAGATTCTCACTGAAGGCATCAAAACTAAGAATGAACACATGAGGAGTTAAGTTTTTAACAAAAAGTTGAAATAACTGAAAACATGTTTTATATTCTAGTGTCTTCAAAATAGCCCCCGTTGCTCTGATTACTGCTTTGCACACTGTTGGCATTCTAATGAATTATACTAATGAACCCTTATAGACTTAAAACCATTTCAGGTGACGACCTCTTGAAGCACATTAAGAGAACGCAAACAGTGTGCAAAGCAGTAATCAGAGCAAAGGGGGCTATTTTGAAGACACTAGAATGAAAAAAGTTTTCAGGTCTTTCACCTTTTTTTGTTAAGTACATAACTCCTCATGTGTTCATTCATAGTTTTGATGCCTTCGTTGAGAATCTACAACGTAAATAGTAGTAAAAATACAGAAAACGCTAATTTAAATGACAAGGTGTGTCCAAACTTTTGGCCTGTACATTATATACCCAGTTATAAAAGAATCTACATACTGTAAGTTGCAAATATATTCAAAACCTATGATTTATTTTGTCGGCGATGGCTTGACGATCTTTCCTGGTCGTATCTGCCCAGCGCCCGAATTGTCTCCCCTGGATGGGTATGGGGAACCCCACTGAGACCCTAGTAGAGGATTAAGTGGCAGATAATGAGATGAGATTTATTATACATCAATTATCTTCCACTTAATCCTCTATTAGGGTCACGGTGTGGTTCCCCATACCCATTCAGGGGAGAACATCCCGGGCGTCTGGCAGATTAATCCAGGACAGGGCGCCAATCTATCGCTGGGTACACACTCACACATCCACACACAAACACACACACTATACAGGGCAATTTAGAGCATAAAATCTACCTGGAATTCATGTTTTTGGACTGTGTGAGGAAACCGGAGAACCCAGAGAAAATCTACGCAGACACGGGGAGGACATGGAAACTCCACCCAGATAGGGATTTAAGTGTGCTAACCACTAAGAGATTTATTATGTTATATTTAAAAACATGGCCTAGGGATCCTGGGACCTCACAACAAGCCATGCAACTATTTTTTTTAACCTGTTACCTTTAATAAATGGAAGGGGTGTTCAAATAGTTTTGTCAGCATGGCGTAGCTCATATTAATAAAACTTCTTAAGGCCTGGTAAAGGTGGCAATGGGTTCCTAAGCAGCTCGCAGACACCGAAATGCCTTAAATTCTTGTTCAATAGGCCTGCAGTTGTCATCTTCTGTTCTTTAAACCAAATGTTTTCCAGTTTGTAATGAAAAAAGAAGTAAAACGGTTAGTCTGTGAAAAACATTCCCTTAAAAAAACAACCTTTGAAGGCCATCGGAAAACACAAGCATGACGTGATCTTGCATGGTATAAAGAGTACACAATGCTGACATATGTCCTGACAATACGACTCCATAAACAGTTGTGGTTCTTTGAAGGTTTTAATTAAACCGAATGTGAAAACCCCCAGCCTGTGTCCACACTGACAAACAAGACCATCTTTTTACATTAACCCCTAAAAAAAGGGTCTGTTTAAGTCCTATGTGGAATTTAATACCAAAGTTCAGTCATACAGGCATCTGGGATTAGCGAACAGACCTTAAAGTCGCATTTCAGGAGCGGAAAGTCCTTTGTTGTCGATTTTATCTAGGAAAAAAGATGTGCAACACATTAATCACACATTATAGATTCTGTTCCTCCTACAGCCACAACACCAATAATCATGTAAATGTTCATCTATAATAAATGATAAACCTCCAGTTGTTGATTAATGTGTCTGCAAATCCGTATTACATTAAGTGTAAAAGTACAAAGGCAATAAGTCTGCTAAAGAAATCTCACTACCTGACACACAAGACTGTACATCCATCCGTTATCTTCCGCTTGTTGCTCTACTAGGGTCGTTAGGTTCCCCATGCCCATCCAAGGGGAGAACATCGCGGGCACTGGGCAGATACACCCAGGACAGGGCGCCAATCCAGTGCTGGGCACACACTCACTCACACATCTGTACACACAAACACACACTATACGGGGCAATTTAGAGCATTCAGTTTACCTGGAATCCATGTTTTTGGACTGTGGGAGGAAACCGGAGAAACCGGAAAACGCGGACACGGGGAGGACATGGAAAAACCACCCAGATCGGGATCCGAACCGGGAAACCCCAGCGCTGAGAGGCGAACATGCTAACCACTAAGCCACTAAGCGACCCTAGTAGAGGAATAAGCGGAAGATAATAGCTGGAAAAATGTGTGTAAATAAAGCAATTAGGCACTAGAGGGAGTGTGTTATTGTAAATAAACCACGGGAAAGAGGTGTTTTTTAGCAGGCCACTACACCTCTTCCCATGGTTTATTCACAACGAGTGTCTTATTGCTTTTATAACAAAGTTTTTGCTTTTACCAACAAGCAAAACTAAGTTTGATTCATAAATGCATTGTTTGATTCATAAGTCATTTTTTAAAATAAACCCTGACGCAAGTAAAAGATTTCTGGTTTCTTTAACAAACTAATACTGCCATGAAGTGGCCAAATTACAGAACGCAGTTTATGAAAAAGTTGGGGTGGACAATATGTTTTATATCGCACATTTTAATAAATGTGAAGCGGTCAGAGGGGCGAGTTATTGTGAATAATGTCACGGCTAGAGAACAGATACCCGGGATTACCCGTTTTATAATGATCAATTTATCATTTATTTATCCATCACTGGGCACACACTCACTCACACAGCTACACACCATATGGGGCAATTTAGAGCATTCAATTTACCTTGAATCCATGTTTTTGGACTGTGGAAACAAACACGGACACGGGGAGAACATGGAACATGGGTAGAACTCTAACCAGATCAGGATTGAAACCGGGAATCCCCAGCGCTGAGAGGCGAACGTGGCATCACATTAATGACACTTAATATTTTATGCTTGTGGTTTTTCTAATAAAATGCTTTTTACGACGTGCTGTAAAACTTCTGTTTAAATCACTCAAAGGCAGGTATGTCATTCAATACTATTGCAACAGGTGTATGAAACCACCAGCACTTTGACATGCAGTTAAAACTAGATGTTTCGAGTATTGTGGGAATAGTTTGAAGGTCCTCATAAACACCTTTAGGATCAACAAAAATAAGAATGTGAGTGTCTGATATCACAAAAGCTCTTGTGGATGAATTCAAAATCCCAGGGGAGAACATCTCGGGCGCTGGGCATCGCTGGATACACACTCACTCACACATACACACACACACACACAAACACACACAATAGAGCTGTTAATTTACCTGAAATCCATGTATTTGGACTGTGGGAGGAAACTGGATAAACACAGAGGAAACCCACAGGGACACGGGGAGGACATGGAAGCTCCACCCAGATCGGGATTCGAATCGGATATCAGCCGAACTGCTGAGCTGCAGCCTCTCCCAAAATTTCTCATGCAAAAAGGTGAAAAACAATTCTTTAACAGGGTGGGCACACAAACAGAGAGAATTACACACTGTTATCTCCAATTCACCTAACTTACACATATTTAGACTGACAGATGATAAAGAAGAACATGCAAACTCCAGGACACAGGACTTTCCTTTTACACTAGCAAGCCAAAATTAAACATACACTGAAAGTATTTTTTGTATTATTTGTACAAGATTCATAGCAGGCTTTTTATGACACATGGGATTTGTTTTAAATTATGGACTATAGTTGAACTATTATTTGATCTCTGAAGTAATCCAGCATTTTCTCACTTTGTTCTACACACTGAGCTAAAAATATGTGTTCACCTATAGTATTTAGATTCTTTGTAAATGTACATACATGATCCATAACATTAAAACACAAAGGGCTTTTATTGCAACAATGTGTTTTTTTTTAGATTATACGTATAGTATGGTATAGTATGATTTAGATTATTTGTAAATATACACGATTCCTAGCAATGGGACACAAAGAGCTTTTTATATATTCTCAAACATATTCCAGATAATTACCTGCACATATTTAAACTGACAGATAATAGTGAAGAACATGCAAACTTCTGGACCCAGGACTTATTTTCTACACACTGAGCTAAAACTATAATAATAACAATATTATATCTTGTATGATTTGTAAACATACACAATTCATAGCAGTAAGACCCAGAGAGCTTTTTGTGCAAGATGGGATTTTTTTAGATTAGGGACAATAGACTAACTATTATTAGATCTGAAATAATCCCACATTTTGTCATTTTTTTTTGTTTCACACCTTAAACATATTCCAAATAGTAACCTACACATAATTTGACTGATAGATAATAATGGAGAACATGCAAACACATGGACCCAGGACTTTATTTATATACCCTGAGCTAAAAGTATATACACTTATATTATATTTAGATTATTTATAAGCATAGAGGATTCCTGGCAATGGGACCCAGAGATCTTTTTTATGCAAGATGGGATTTTTTTAGATTATGGACTATAGATCAACTATTATTAAAGCTCTGAAGTTATCCGGCGTTTAGTTCATGGCGCTTTTTTCGCACCTCATACATATTCCAGATAGTAACCTACACATAATTAGACTGATATATAATAATGGAGAACATGCAAACTCCTGAACCCAGTACTTTCCTTTTACACTGAGCTAAAAGTATATACACTTATTTTATATTGAGATTATTTATCATCGTAAAGGATTCATAGCAATGAGACCCAGAGAGCTTTTATTGCAAGATAGGATTTTTTTAGATTATGGACTACAGACAAACTATTATTAAAGCTCTGAAGTAATCCGGCTTTTTGTCAGTTCATGTCGCTTTTTTCGCACCGCATATATATTCCAGAGAACATGCAAATTCCAGGACACAGGACTTTCTTTCTACACACTCGGACAAAAGTATATACAGTACACTTATGGTATATTGGTAGACATATTATGGTAGACACAAAATGATTTTTCATGCAACATGGGATTTTATTTCGCACCTCAAACATATTCCAGATAGTTACCTACACATAATTTACAGATAATGGAGAACATGCAAACTTCTGGACCCAGGACTTTCTTTTCACACTTTGAACTAAAAGTATATACACTTATATAATATTTAGATTATTTGTAAGGGTAGAGGATTCATAGCAATGGGACCCAGAGAGCTTTTCAAGCAAAATGGGATTTTTTTAGATTATGGACTATAAACAAACTATTATTAAATCTGAAATAATCCCGCATTTTGTCGGTTTTATTTTGTTTCACACCTCAAACATATTCCAGATAGTACCTACACATAATTAGACTGACCGATAATAATGGAGAACATGCAAACTCCTGAACCCAGGACCTTCATTTTACACACTGAGCTATATATAAATTTATATTAGATTTAGATTATTTATAAGCGTAGAGGATTCCTAGCAATGGGACCCGGAGAGCATGCAAGATGGGATTTTTTAAAGATTATGGACTATAAACTATTGAAACTATTATTAGATCTCTGAAGTAATCCAGCATTTTGTCAGTTCATGTCGCTTGTTTCGCACCGCAAACATATTCCAGATAGTTAATATGGTGCATTAAAAGCAGTAAAACTCTATTTAAATGGTTATTGCTTCAAATATTTGTTTTATGACATCACTCTGTGGAGGACCATTTGCGGAATCGTTGTTTTTGGAAGTGCAGTCTGGTTCTTCTGCGATCAAACAGATCAAACCAGCAGCACGAACTGCACCAAATACTATAAAACTGTGTTTTGTTGACCACATGGTAAATGAATCCACGTGCCAGTGCTAATAAAGTCTCTCCGGCAAAAGAAAAAAAAGGAGAAGGGGGCGTGGCCTCGGCCAGCCTACCTGTTCTCACCTACCTGCGGAGAGGCGGAAAGAATGCAAGATGTCGTCAGGGCTCGCGAGCGGCAGTCGATGCGCTTTGGAACCCGATAGCCTGCACCGCGCGCATTCCGCCGGGAGGGATAGGAGGAGGAGGAGGAGGAGGAGGGAGGAGGGGGAACTTAAGACGCACAGCAGGTTCACCTGACGCACAGAGTCGGAGCGCTTTTAAGACAAAGACCACGACGACGGGAACGCAGTCTTAAGCTCTCCAGCGCAGTCGGCGAGTGCGCGCGCGTTGATTGTCCTTCAAACAAAAGCGTGCGCAAACATCAATGAGCTTTAATGCAACGTTGAACTATGGGTGTCGGATTCCCAAATCCTTTCCAGGACCTCAAAGCACCCTGTCCGTCCCAGAGATACAGTTGCTTCACCTGTACAGGGTGAGGCAGAGTGCGCAGTTGGTGTGAGCGGACTCTGCTGAGTGCATGGCCCGGATTCAGCGCTCTGTAGCACCATGCCAGGATCCCTGAGACAGTGGACGGCTTACCTGCTGCTCTGCTTGGGCATCGTCTACCTGAGACTCGGGTGAGTTCTGTTTTCAGACTTCAGGTTTATCCTTATTCACCTGCCGATATTCCATGTCCACACTTTTTTATCTCTCCATTGACATTCAGTACAAGGTACTGACCCTTGCCTACGGGACACTCTGGATCTGCCCCCTCTTACCTTCCATCCATCTTTACTAAATACTTTTACATGTCCCTCACTGAGCCATGGTCCGTTCAAGGTTTGTTTTTAAGAAAACACCAAAACAGGAAGGTATACTCTATAAAGCTGCTTTGTGACATCGCACTGACCTCTCAAAGCTGGGGATTCCGGGTTCGAATCCCGATCTGGGTAGAGTTTCCATGTCCTCCCCGTGTCCGTGTGGGTTTTCTCCAGGTTCTCCAGTTTTTTCCCCCAGTCCAAAAACATGGATTCAAGGTATGGATTCAAGCATGTTTGCCTCTCAGCGCTGGGGATTCCCAGTTCGAATCCCGATCTGGGTGGAGTTTCCATGTCCTCCCCATGTCCGTGTGGATTCATAGAAAGCTCTTAATTGCCCCATATGGTGTGTTTTTTTGTATGTGTGGCTGAGTGTGTGCCCAGCGATAAATTGGCGCCCTGTCCAGGGTGTATTTGCCCAGCCCTCGAGATCTTCTTCCCTGGATGGGCATGGGGAAGCCCCCTAGCGGAGTATAATGAATGAATAAATGATTACATAGTGGGCAGCACGATGGCTTAGTGGTTAGCATGTTTGCCTCTCAGCGCTGGGGATTCCTGGTTCGAATCACAATCTGGGTGGTTTCCATGTCCTCCCCGTGTCTGTGTGGGTTTTTTTTTCGGGTTCCTCAGTTTTCTCCCACAGTCCAAAAACATGGCCAGGTAAATTGAATGCTCTAAATTGCCCTGTATAGTTTGTGTGAATGTGTGTTTGTGAGTGTGTGCCCAGCGATAGATTGGCACCCTGTCCTGGGTTTATCTGCCCAGCAGCCGAAATGTTCCCCCCTGGATGGGCATGGGGAACCCCACGCGACCCTAGTACAGGATTAAGCAGAAGATGATGGATGGATGATACATGAGATACATTTAGGTCCACTGATTAAGCGTAGGGGTAGGATGATTGTACCTTGGGTACCTCTGACCAATTCCTCTGTAAGTACAGTAGGCAAAAAAAACACTTTATCAGTGAAAAAAACCTCACATTGGCATTCCAGTGCACCTGCTTAATATTCACTGCAGTGGATTTAAACTTCAAGCTGGCAGAGTGACAAGCAAGTGTGGGATTTTCCATTAGACACCATGTTAAGAAAATACAGCCTGGTTGCCAATGCACCTGAAGCAAGCTTAAGGCAGATTGAGGCAGATGGCAGGACTTGTTTTGGGGATGTTCGTACATTTTTTTTTACATGGATCTCTTAACCTGTTTGTCTCTCTCACTTTCTCTCTCTCTCTCTCAAAGTTCTCTGAACCCTCATTAATAACGGCACGGCTGAGCTGTATTTCCACATTCCTTCACTCACACGCAGGCTACCTTGTGTTTTGCAATCACCTCACCTGAAGTCTCAGGGAATGTGATCGCAGGAGACAGTAGGCGAAATGTGAAATTCATGTTCCATGCCGGCCTCCTTGTTTCTGACAGTGATGATCCAGAATGAAGGTTGTTGGTGGAAGCTGTTATTTAATAATATTTCAATTACAGAACGCATTCTTTGGACTTTTGGACTCATCTGGTCAGTTAGAGGCTATTGAGGCACCTTTGCATAACGGCGTATGATTTATCGATTTTTTTTTTTTTGGGTCCGATTTTACATGTGACTCTATGGAATGGATAGCTGTGTGATTTATCAGGGTAAACCTGTTTACTTTCCCTCAGGCCCTCTGGAGTTAAAGCTTGTAAAGAACCCACCACTATAGCAGCACTCTAATGTGATATGAGACTGCGGGTGATGACAGATGGGCTTTCAAGTGCTTGTGCAGACAGATAACTGCATTCAGCCTGAGAGAAGTCGAACACTATGGCTTGTTTCAATCGGGGATTCACGGGTCTCATCCAGGGGACCACTTGGTGCAATTATTTTTTACAATTATTTTTTACTATTTTTTTTTTTTTTTACATTCGCCTCTCCCGAATCCCAATCTGTGTGTTTCCATGTCCTCCCCGTGTCTGCATGGGTTTCCGTTTTCCTCCCGCAGTCCAAAAACATGGATTCCAGGTCAATTGAATTCTCTAAATTGCCCTGTATAGTGTGTGTGGATGTGTGAGTAAGTGTGTGCCCAGCGATGGATTGGCGCCCTGTCCTGGGTGTATCTGCCCAGTACCCGAAATGTTCTATCCTGGATTTTTTTGCTGGACATTCTTCATGCATAGTTTGTTTCCATCCATCCATTATCTTCCGCTTATTCCTCTATGAGGGTCGTGGTGTGGCTCCCCGTGCCCATCCAGGAGAGAACGTCTCAGCCGCCGGGCAGATACACCCCGGGACTGGGTGCCCATCCATCACTAAGCACACACATCCACACACACTATATAGGGCAATTTAAAGCATTCAATTTACGCAGACACGGGGAGGACATCCACTCCACTCAGATCAGGATTCGAACCGGGAATCCCCAGCGCTGAGAGGCGAACGTGCTAACCACTAAGCCACTGTGCCGCCAAATAGTTTGTATGTTCTTTCTATATCTGCTTGTAACGCGCTGTTATTTTCTACAACTCGCAGACAAGTAAGTCTCACTAAAAATACTGTATTTTTGGTAGATGGTCAGATGTACATCAGTAATCTTGGCAACCTAGTGACCTGTCCAGGATGTGTTCCTGACTTACACCCAGTGTGCACTGGGATAGTCCTGCAACGGCATTGTTCCTAATGAGTGGTATAGCAGTAATCCCCTGGTTTTAAAAAGAGATGGGTTCAAATCCCAGGTCCACTGAAGTTACCAATATGGGTCTTTTAGCAAGAATCTTTACAGCGGGGTAAGTCACAAACACTCAGTCATGAAAAAAAAACTTGAGTCTGACGTGTTCTATTGCCTTCGACCTGCTTTATTCATAGCCGCCTATAAGAACTTTTTGTTTATTCTGAAGCTGGACGGTTCAGCACCATCCACTCAGCCTCCCGGTTTCTTATTTTATCAAAAGGGGAGGAGAGATGCGCCTCTACCCAACTGCAGCCCCCGATGTGTGTGTGTGTGTGTGTGTGTGTGTGTGTGTGTGTGTGTGTGTGTATGAGTCTGTGTGTGTCTATGAGTCTGTGTGTATGAGTCTGTGTGTGTGTATGAGTTTGTGTATGTGTCTGTGTGTGTGTATGAGTCTGTGTGTATGAGTCTGTGTGTGTCTATGAGTTTGTGTATGTGTCTGTGTGTGTGTATGTAGGTGTGTGTGTATGTGTCTGTGTGTGT
>JAOUQT010043202.1:0-33786 GCA_025769995.1 Xyliphius kryptos
CCCAGATAGGGATTCGAACCGGGAATCCCCAGCGCTGAGAGGCGAATGTGCTAACCACTAAGCCACCGTGCAGCCCTGGAGCTATTTAAACAGACATTTAATGATTAGCTGTATATTCGTACTTGGGTAACCTGGTAGAAATTAAAATCTCAATTCTTGCTTGTTTTTGAGAACGTGTAGTAAAGAGATTTTGCTGTGGTAATTTTGCACCATCGAGCAGCATTTTAGTGATATTTTAATACCACTAACTACTATATCTAGGACTTTGAACAGGTTTTTGTAGACCCGTCACTCTGCAAAGTTACTAATTTTTAGTTAGTCTAACTGTTGGGTGTCCATGTCTCCAAAATGTTCAATCTTTGTTGATGTACCTTAGAATGCCATACAATTCAGTAATGTGATATTCCAATATTCTACAATGTCTCATTAAATGTTTTTGTTATACTGCTCTTATATTGTATATACAACTCTCCATACACTAGTGAAAAACAGACCTGTATGACCTCCCTACAACACCTGGGCATGCTCCTGATAAGACAATGGATGTTCTCGCCTACGGCTCCATCCATCTCCTGGTATCTGCTTCATCTTCTTGACTGTGCTGACAGACACAGCGAACCTAGTTGCCACAGCTCACATTCATGTGCCATCCTGAATAAGCTGCACTACCTGAGCAATTTGTGTAGGTTGTAGACATCGCCTAATGCTACCTCTATGGTGAGAACTGACAAAATGCAAAAGTGACCAGAACATCAGCCAGAAAGGATGAGAACAGAGAAAAGGTCTGCAGAACCATTTCTTTATAGGGGTTGTTTTGCTAAGTGACTCATTTCTACCTGTTGTCTGTTCCATTTGCACAACAGCAAGTGAAATTGATTCACAATCAGTGTTGCTTCCTAATTGGACAGGCTGATTTCACAGAAGTGTGGTTGACTTGGAGTTACATTGTGTTGTTTAAAACTTCCCTTTAATTTTTGAGCAGTGTATATTAGTAGCCGTAAACCCTGATTAAGAAACATTATTTATATTTACTATTAATCACAGAATCTATGGTTCAAATGAATAAAATGTCTTCGTTATGTTTTTCTTTATTTGAGGATTCATGTTTTACATAAATTATAAAGTAAATTTATACATTTTTGTCAGTCCTGAACATCCAGATGAAGTCAAATCAAATTCAGAATTAAAATCTTTAGTGATTTGGTAGTGATTTTTGATGATTATTTATTTTGTGTTTATTTGCGGGTGTTGCATCAGTAAAACCATGAGATTTCTGCTGTGAAACTTTATTATTTGTATCTTGTTTACAGTGTAGCATCAAAGTGTATTCAACAAAAAAATTCACTATAGATTTATAAATTTTAGTGTTATATGTGAAACGGACTATTAATAATATTAATAAATACATTTAACTCCAGCAGATTTATCACAATATAAATAATAATACACTTTAAAAGCAGCAGCACAAAAATGTTTTGTGCTCATTTTACATAGTCTTATTTAAGTTTCATCTAAAATTGATTTTACTTTTTAATGTTTCTTGATTCATTTTGTTGTATTATTATTTATTTTTGGTACATTTATTTTCTACATAAAATAGTTTACAATTGATGTAAATATGAAGTTTAATTAATATACACCCATTAAAAAGACAAATTATTACCTTTATTGTAGCTCATATCCCTTACATATCTTTTTTAATGTGTTGGGTGTTTTAGTTTTTAGAAAGATTTCAGAATCTACTACAAATTTTTTATTAAAATATTATGATGTTAACAGCCTTAGTTTTAGATTTTACAGGACAAATATAATATAAAAATAAACCTATATGTTAAATTATATATTTGAGGTGTTTATTTCAGTATTTAATTATTTTTGTTTTTGTTTACATTGATTTTAATGTTTGGAATTAGAATTTGATCATGTGTTTGTGATTTTAT
This sequence comes from Xyliphius kryptos, assembly GCA_025769995.1. Taxonomy (NCBI): domain Eukaryota; kingdom Metazoa; phylum Chordata; class Actinopteri; order Siluriformes; family Aspredinidae; genus Xyliphius; species Xyliphius kryptos. Next base: position 1,941 of record JAOUQT010043202.1, read on the forward strand.
GTAACTGAAATTCCACAAAGCAAACATACCCGAAGGTTTGTCTATTTTCCGATGTTGTTTAATTTTTATTACAGATGCTTTAATGAATTTAATAAAAATATATTGTGTATTAAACTGTCATTGCTTATGAAGCATTTTTTATTAATTTTTTAAGGGGACTCAAATCAATTTCTAACCCTAGAAAATCTATTTTTGGTGTTTGTTCTTCTTCTTCTAAAACATGTGCTATAGGTAAAGATAAATCTAACACCTGAAACATAGCGACATCTAGTGGATGACTAGTGGTTTAAAAGGATGCTAATCTGTTTCTTGTCAAATCGTGAAACGTTAAATTCGGCTCTTACTAATAGAATTTTTTTTTAATAAATCAAAAAGTTTATAACTCATTTAATTTATAATTCCGAATAAATTCGAAAACAAAACGCACTGTGAAATTCCGTAGTAAAACTAGAGATTTATTCTAATGCGTCTGGGAATCGAATTTTACCCAAAGAAAACCAGCTACACTGTAATATTATCATCAAACCTGAGCATTATCCGGTCTGCCTGTCTTTTTTCTCCACTATAACCTCCCATGATTTAAGCATATAACACATATATTGAAAACATCATATTAAAAATTATGGTTAAGCTTTTATATCTAAATCAGTCACAATTATTGAACACTCTGAGTTAAATAGTGCAGACTAGCTAAAAATACCTGATGCTTGCCTGCAAGTTGGTTCTTGGTAGAGCAATCAGGCTATTCCACAATTTAGAATTAATAAGTCCATTTGAGTATGCAGTCTAATTGCAAGCAGCTGCTTAGGAGGATTTAGGAGAAGAAACTGGATGCTGTAAGGTTTGATTAATCGCAATAAAATCACCAAATTAATATTAAATGTTATGCAATGAGGTGAAATCTACCTGTAACAATTAAATAAAGGTATAAAACTGCATGAGGTTAAAAAATATGATAATGGTATCTGCGGTTACACCAGTCTACAATGATTCAGTTTTACTGTATTCATTTATAGAATGTTATTTTACTGCTGAAGCTCGAACCTGCACCAAAAATCATTGATCTGTTTACAAATCAAATCAAATTAGTATCAATGTGTTATATAAAGTGATTCAGAATGATTTGTGATCACATATATATCCTTATATGTCTACATACCAATACCAAAAAATGATGAGGATCAGATCTGTATAAGAAAAGTACTGATCTGATACCGGGCTGTAAACAGTTGGAATCAGAATTAATTAGTATCAGTATAGTTGTTGTATAAGGTGAGCATTCATCTGACTCGAATGTGGATCAGATCAATAAATGAATAAATAAAATAAGTGTTCAATTAATACGGATGCCATAATTATTCCCATCAGTTTTAAGTTTCTCACCCAATCACATCAAGCGATTTACACAGAAAACAGTGACACGATGGATGTCTAAATGTTACAAACTTCCCAAATGATTGTCTTTACTCTGCAGTCTGGTTCCTCCTTACTAAACTCACTGAATCTTCAGAAATGTGTGGATGAAACTTTAAAGTAACAAAAAAATTCAGCTTTTAAATAAACCTGTTAATAGTTTATTAAGATTAACACCCTTACCATATTCCAAACCACACCCTCATTTAATATGACGATCACGTGCCGATTTCAGGGCTACAGTGGTGAACATCCTCCACTTGAAGTTTGCAAGAGCAAAGAAACTACAGAATGACGCAATCAGGGTGCAAAAAGTACATTTAAGATGGAAACACACAGCACAGACAGAGGAGAAAGAGATTCAAGAGAAACATTCAGGAGAACATAATGTTGGACTAAATCTAGCAGAGTTCTATGAGAGAGCGTCAGGAGGAGAGACACAGTGAGAGAGATCAGTTATTGGTCTCTCCTCCCTCAGTATCCTGTTGGTCACTGGTCCACAGGGTCAGGTTGTCTCTAAGCAGCTGCATGATGAGTGTGGAGTCCTTGTACGAGTCCTCGCTCAGGTTGTCCATGTGACCGATGGCCTCGTCGAACGCCTCCTTGGCGAGCTGACATGCCTGCTCCGGCGCGTTCTGGATCTCATAGTAGAAGACAGAGAAATTGAGCGCCAGGCCGAGGCGGATGGGGTGCGTGGGTGCCATGTTCTTTGCGATGTCAAAGGCCTCCCTGTAAGCAACCTCTGAGGCGGCTACCGCACCGCCACGCTTTTCGCCAGTTCCCACCTCGGCCAGGTAGCGCTGGTAGTCACCCTTCATCTTCAGGTAGAAGACCTTGCTCTCCAGCTGGCTCTCATCACAGCTCTTGATGAGGTAGTTGTCAAGGAGTGCCAGCACATCCTGGCACACGCCCTCTAGCTCCTTCTCAATCGTCTCGCGGTACGCCCGCACCAGCTCCAGCTTCTTCTCGGCGCCGTCGGCCAGCGCCATCTTCTGCTCGATGCTGGAGGTGACACGCCACGAAGACCGCCGTGCACCCACCACGTTTTTGTATGCAACCGACAGCAAGTTCCGGTCCTCGTTTGACAGTGGCTCGTTAAGTTCAGTCACCTGTGGGAGTTTCACAAGGGTTCAAATCATGTCCTTACATAATCAGTGTTATTCACTTCACCTGTCACTGATCATGATGTATACCTGATCGGTTAATACAGTGTACTGAAAATATTTAACTAGCAGGAATCATTTACACATTAATCTATAAAAATAAAATGATTTAGATTCTTCAGATGATGATTCGGAGCTCAGTGTGACTTAATTCTGCTCCTGACCTTGTGCATGTGAATGTCAAGTGAAGAGCCTCAATGATGTGAGGATTCATATTATAATAAATAATAAAATAAAACTGATAAATAAAACATTTAAATTTAAATCCTATGAAAACAAACTGAAGTTAAAATTCTATTTAAAACCTTAAAGTCAACATTCTTTATTTGGAGATAAGAATGGATTCCTGATGATGGATGAAAGATCAAAATATCCTCTTTTTTTATGCTGATGGCATGAACTATTATTAATAAAACTTTATGATATTGAATCTTTTAACAGTTATTTTGTGGCTTTATCACAAAGCCAAGTCAGCCAGGACAAAGAAGAGGGTTGCCAGATTGATCTGCATCCAGACATCTTGGATTTTATACCATATCCGTTTAAAGCTGCAGTATTTAACTTTAAAGATCTGGCGCCCATACTGGTGGAATTTGGTAATTACAAGGGACTTGTAGATGTTTGTGGTGCACATAAATCTAACTGACACAGTAATACAGTCAAGAGATAAAAAAACAAAAAAACATGCCATAAATAAAAATTCACACTTAATTGTAAAAACATCTAAAAACAAAGGAACATCAGTTTTAAAATACAATGTTTTAATAGTCATTTAATATTTTATTAGCATTTCCACTATTGTACAAACAATTATCATTAACTGAATTATAACTTTAAACACCACTGAAGTATTTTCATGTGGAGTATTTGGTGTTGGTTTTGTTGAGAGACCTTCATTTGTCAGCACATGATCTTAACCCTTAGAGCATCTAGTTCCTGAGATAAACCGAAACAGAGACAGTGAGACTGGTCTTTTGGTATAACAGTGTCCAAAATTAAAAAGGATGAACATCCTTTTCTGGATGAACAGTCACACTTTCACTCAATATATTTTAAAAAGCTTTTACAGAGGTATAAAAGGCTGGAATAGCTGCAACGCAAAAGGCCAAGTTAGTAAGCTTGTATAGGTGCCTTGATACTTTTGTCCTCATAGTAAAGATCCATCACATTTACCTCTGCGATAAAACATCCTTTCGGCACTGAACTGTATCCCATCGTCGTACAAAGTGCTTGGCTTTTCACTTGAACCCAAGAAGCCAGAACGTTTGGCATACATCCTAAAAAGCCAGGTTGCACTCAGTCACACGAGACGGAGTAACAGCTCTGTGAAGCCCCAAGATACTGTACATGCTGAACAGATGTACCGATGTGTGCACTGCACAAAGATACAATCTATACACTATCTATACAGATACAAGTCCAATCTCCATACTAAAAAGATCAATCTGAGTCATAAATATAGTTACACTAATGGTGAATACCTGAATAACATGCAATCAGTATCTTTGTGCTTAAGCTCAACCTTGTTAGTTTCAGTACATTTTTAGACTAAAGGTTCTATTAGTACCACTGATTATGATTATGTGTTCTGTGATCAGCATCTCTGGAACAAAGGGGTGAATGTAAGGTGTTTGGTGCAACATCATATTGATTTACTCATTAAGCCCCTTAGAATCAGAATGCAAGTCACTTGAAACAATTTTATTTTTGTATAAATAAGGCCTCAAATGCTTATCTGGAGTCCACACAGAGACATCCACAATGTAATCCTTTCACAATGCAACACTAGCACTCATGCATCTTTACATTGGCTTTGAATGTGCAATTTAAATGTTTTAAGACACTAAACCGATGATGTTACTATATTTACATACACGTAAATCATTACACCCAAATTATTATTTTTAATTTTAAGAGTGCAAATAGGGATATAGGTCCACACTCGGGAGGGATTTTCGTGAACCTGGCAACCCGGGACAAAGGCGGTATCCTTCTGTGGTTCACGGCGTTGTGTGCTGCAGTCACACATGATGCATATTTTAATTAAAACAGGACATTGTTACTCCTTCGCTCCAGGGATGTTAAATGCCCATCCACACGGTGCCGTTTAATGCAGCTGTTGTTTAAAGAGCGCATTAAAGTCACTCACCAATTTCATATCGGCGGCCATATCATCATAGCGTTCCGCCTGTTCAGCCAGCCGAGCCCGCTGAATGAGCTGCTCCCGGTCTGCCATGCTCGGTTCTTTGTCAGTTCTTCTTCTTACTTCACTGAAGACTCGTCAGGATATAATATTGTTTATATAAGCTTTCACTGGTTTATTCTGTTTTCTATTCCTCTCTCTTGCTCTCTCCGCAGCTTCGCTCTACCGCCTGTCAATCCGTCTGGCAACAGATGGAAGGAGGCGGGGCCTGCGCTGGCTGTATATAAAGGTGACGTCAGTTACTAAAAATAGCAACAACGAAGACAAACTTTGCGCATGCGCTGTGCGATTTTAGGGCTTGCGATTTGATTTCAGAACCGATGTGCTTCGATTCAGCAAGAAAGCGTTGCAGCAACACTAAGCAGCCGAAAATCAAGGTTTAACTGTTGTTTTATGTACATTTTTTATATACAACGCTTTATTAATTAAAATAAGGATTAAGAAGTCAGTTTAAAAATTGTGTCTTACAAGAAGTAATGAAGGATTAGAGCAGGCGTGTTCAAAATCTGGTCCGATTCCGCTTAATCCTTCACTAGGGTCGCGGTGGGCACTGGGCAGATACATGGGCACTGGGCAGATACATCCAGGACAGGGCGAAAATCTATCGCTGAGCACACACAAACGCACACTATATGGGGCAATTTGGAGCAGTCAATTTACCTTGAATTCATGTTTTTGAAATGTGGGAGGAAACCAGAGGAAACTCATGCAGACACAGGGAGAACATGGAAACTCCATCCAGATTGGGAATGGGAATCTGGGTATCCCCAGCGCTGAGAGGCGAACGATCTAACCACTAAGCCACTATGCCACCCTCTTTCAGAGTAAATGTATATATCAGAATAAACAATAAAATGTAGAATAAATTTAAAATCATGATTTTAAATGTAATTCCACATGTGCCTTTTACCACATGAAGGCAGCACCATTCTAATACTAGCTATTTGCCGCTGCGCCATATCGCCAGATATTCAGAGGCACAGGAGTGGCTTGTGATTATTTCCCCATAGTCTGTATGTCCCAGTAGTACCTCCCAGTAGAGGTGAAGGTTGTGTCAGAGAGGCCATCCGGTGTAAAACACTTTGCCAGGTCTAATGTGTGAGTTCATCACCGCGGCTACTCCTGGAAAAGGGTGAAAATAATGGAATAATATATGTGTGTCATTTCTATAGTGACCTCTGCATGGGTGAAGTGGCGGGGAAGGTGATGAGAGGCGCTTGCCATTTAGCAATTGGCGCATGGGTAGAGTGAGACCCATCCCCCCCCTTGTTTCCTAACACGGCCACCATTTCACATGAAACGATATACAAATTCCTGCATCAGGTAACTGTTTATTTCCATTGGGTGCATATTTTTGAAAAAATGTCATTGACAAAACTGTGGCTCTCAAACTTTGCACCATGGCTGTAACCTTTGTTTGCCAACATTGAAATACATTCAGAGATGTTCTTAGTCAGGAAAACACAGTCTGCTTAACAATACATTGACTACGTTAATACTTCCGGAGTTTATGGTGGTAAGGCAAAAAAAGGACAGCGTTGTACTAGAGAAGTGCTCAATTGTGTGGCATATGCAATGCTGCAATTTGGCTAGTAATATAATCACTTTTAACTGATAATAATGTGGTGCCATTACCAAGGCCCCTGTAATTACTAAAACCCTGAATTTAACCTTACTACTAGCTTCAGAATAAACTGGAAAAGGGATTACAAGCCAGTGTCCTGTCTCATGCCTTAGAATGACCTCAGAACATGCTCTCTGACCTGATTTCTCACTGTGGAAAAACCCTTCCAGGAAACTAAAAACAGAACTTCTGGCACATAGTAAAATATTCTGATAAGAGCCAGTGTGCATTATACACTCTGCTCCATCAGCATTCTGCATCCACTCAAATTTGCTGCAGGTCTCTCTGCTGAAGCATTGACCCAAGAACAAGATGCTGACCCATTTATTTCCTCTGCAGTTCGTCAGCACATTAAAGCAGCAATTAGTACTCCCAGCTGACATCACTGAGCTAAATCACTTTCAGCATTTTTATTAATTACTGATTATAAATAATTTATTATTGTCCATTCTCATTCTTACGGCGCACTGGAGTTCATTTTCTCCACGCAGCTCTCCCAGAACATCACCAGTCTGTTGTCCTTGTTGGCGCAGAAGTTGGTGAAGTCCCGGAGGAGACGTTCGGCGAGTTTCTCGTCTCCCAGCACGCTGGTGCGCCACGCCTTGGTAAGCATGGTGTTATAGGCCCAGTGAAAGCCCACGTGCTCCTCAGCACCGAACAGACCCTGGCTGGCTGATGAAGCAGAGTTCCGGCGTCGCCGTTGCTGATTTCCACTGTACTTTCTCTTAGAGTAGGGCAACTGCATAAACACTGCACCTGAGTGTGTGTAGCAATAAAACATGGAGGCAGAGCTTTAGTGAAAAAAAACAAATTCAAAGATTTCTGTATGTAATATGACAGATTCAACTGCTAAGCTTGCTAAGTAAAGTAGTCAACACCAAGGAAACATTTTCACCCCCAGTTCTTGCACATAACAGTTTTTGTAATTTAGTAGTTCATAAAACTATCCAGCAGGGAGGTTTTAATTAACATCTATACTCACCTGTGATGTGGATGTACTGTGGTTTGTTGTCAGCAGGGAAATTAAAGGCAGATGCGGAAAACTTGTCCTGCACAAATCCGAACCTAAAACCCACCGGGAATTAATTTTTTACTGCATTAACCCCCTCAGTTATACATACATACATACATACAGGGTTGTAACTCACCTGTACAGAATAGACTCTTGGAAGAGCTGCATCCGGTCCCAGTATGTCTCCGGTTCGAACCCTGAAGGAGGCACAATGTGACATTTTTGGTTGAACCGGAAAGGCTTAGTCTCACAATGGAGGGTCATATGACAGTGCACTTACCATCGAACAAGTTGTCTGTCCCGTCTTTCAGCAAGCACTGAATGTTGAGTGAAATGAAAAGCTGGACCCGCAGTGGGTCTCCGTAGAGATACGACGGCAGGGCGAATGGCACCTCCAGCACGGGAACCAACAGGAAACCGCACGAGGCCGCCTTTCTGTGCCAGCCTTGAACCTGAAACGTGTAGAAACACACGTTTTCTAATGTCAATCAACAAAGCTGTCTAAGTAATACCCATTTAATGACATTGTGATGTTATTTTATGAAACAGATTAAACACATCGATTAAAACACATTGTTATTTATACAAATGATCACATGCTGATGGATAACTGACCATCTCAAAAAGCACTGCCGCTGTCACGGCCATCCAGTGCAGCTTAATCTCAAAGGCGATGCTTGGTGAAAAGGTGCCATGGTAATAGCAGCTGCACCATTCTGTCCGGTCGCTGCGGTTGTTCACATCAACGTCCAAAGTGACCGTCTTCTGATCTGGTACTGTGGCAGCTGAGAAAATAAAAGAAGAGTCCATCAAATTTTTGTTTTTAAAAATAACTGACAATTAAAAATAAAAATACAAGCCACAGAGCCGGTTAAGTAATGTAACATCACTTCTTCCAAATTCTACATCATGTAAACAATGGTTTTGCATCATAGTAGGATCCCGCACTCTTGTTGCATAGCAACCTTTAACCCAATAAGAAAAAAGTTTGGCAGTGGAAGCTGTTACCCAGCAGTGCGGCAGCCTGACTGCGACCTCCAAAGCTGCGGCTGAACGAGCTGTGCCTGCTGGCGTATGATGCGGGCCGACTGGGCAGCCACGGCAGCAGGAAGGTGGGCAGGTCGCATGGGCGCCGCTCCTCTAGTGCAATTGCCACCTCAAACCACTTCCTCTGGAACAGTGCGACATCCTCGAGTGCCACTGTTGAGAGCTGGGTTGCGCCACCTGCAGGAAGCGTGGAGGAAGCAGGACCTGCAGGGACAGATTAGTGTCAAAGATAAAACTAGATTAAAGGTGCAATAAAATACATAACATACTCATCTGTCTGTAACTACTTTCTACAAACCCAACATCCTAAAAAAGTTTCGGGCACTGGGCAGATACACCCAGGAAAGGGCGCCAATCTAATTGCTGGGCACACATTCATTCAGACTAAATGGGGAGATTTAGAGCTTTCAATTTACCTTGAATACATGATTTTGGACTGTAGGAGGAAACCGAAGAAGCCGGAGGAAACCAATGCAGACACAGGGAGAACATGAAAACTCCACCCAGATAGGGATTCGTATATGTGCTAAGCACTAAGCCACCGTGCTGCCCCCCCCCCCCCCCCCCCCCCCCCCCCAACCTTCTTAATGTTAACAAACTGTTTATTAATATTCATGCCAAACTCAAACCCTCCTCAAGTGTGTAACTGTTTCCAGTGTAGGACCAGAAACACTGATTTAGGAACAGCTGTAATAAACTATACAGGCTCTTACTTTTCTCACTGTCCTTGTCCACGATTCTGTAGAAGTAGAATCCATAGACAAATGTGCGCATGGCTTCACCTGACACATGAGTAATCAGACCCTCATCCAGCATTTTCTAAAAAACAAAAATCACACCAAGCTAATTTGAAGAAATTCATAAACCTGACAAGACTTATGTTACATTTACATTTATTATGCACCTGCATGATATCCACGCCAATACCCTGAGTGGCCACATTCTCCACCGAGTTCACCAGCCAGTGTACCACCTCAGCACTGATGAAACTGTTTGGAGGCAGACCCTTCTGCTCAGGCAACAGCTGTACCCCTGTACTACACACACACACACAAAATTTTCTATTTCCTCCACTGAGGCAGAGAGCATTAACAGCATCATTGTTCATTGAAACTGGTCAGTTGTTTGGGAAATAGGGTCCAAAATGGTCAAAATTCAACAAAACAATTCTCCCATTAAATAAAATGTGGAAATCATACTTGTTCACAGCACACTAGGCACACTGACTTACGATGGGTGTTTGATGGCCTCCAAAATCTCCAGTAAGGTAGAGGAGGAAGACAGGCTGCCTTGCTGAGCCCTGAAAGCAATAAAAAGTGTGTATGTAAGAGAAAGAGGAAGATACAAATATATAGATCTCATACACGAAAATAATTAAATCCAAGCAGTATTGTGCATATTACTCTAGAACTCTTCAATCTTTTTCATAACGGACTATTGCTAGGTAAATAGACAGTTGCTATGGAAACAATGGTAATGCTGCTATGGTATTGGTATGTAGACCTATAAGATGTCTTGTCAATTCCACTGTATATCTAGGACATACAGAAGAATTGAAATATTGTCTCTCTATCTTCACAGGCGAAGAGGGAGGGGTCGCTGCGACTGGTCATGCCACCAACTAAGGGATTAGAAAAAGCGGAACAAAAAATAAAGAAGAGTTTGACTTAGCTCTGTGTTCGTTTCCATAGAGCACTAAAGTCAGAAGTGTCTGAAGTCTCATTTTGTAATTCACATTATGTCCATATTTGGTACTTCAGGGCTTTCAGTGGCGAAATGAATATGTTATTGCAAAATAAAAAACCCTTCACCAGGTTCTATGGTGAAACCGGATTCCTTTCCTTCTATGTTCATCTTTCTCCTGCACATCCCTGGATCCTCTGAATTATGATAAGATTTAGCAGACACTTTTATCCAAAACAATTTACAAAAATTCCAACATGATGGTTAGGGGTCAGAACACAGGGTCACCAGTGATACAGACCCCCTGGAGCAATGAGGGTCCTTGCTCAAGGGCCCAAACTGGACACTTTTTAAAACCTGTTTTATTACAAACCTACAGCTGATCACATCAGTGCTTTATTACTGACTTTTAGGCATCTACATATTTATGGTACATATACAGATTTATTTTCTACTGTGTCTTTGAGCATTTTATCTGAATGATAACATTAACATAACAGATTAAGAGATAAATAAATGTTAATGATGATGATAAATAGGCATAAATACACATGAAATTCTCCATTTATACCCTGCTTCGGGTCCTGAAGGGTTCTCTCCTGTGGCTCCACCCCCTGGTGTCCTCTCATTTGATTGGTTTCCTGCCTTATCAGGCAAAGCAGAGTCAGCAGGATTGGCAACAGCTTGTTCACTGGGCATCTTAAACATCCAAACAAGGGTTAGATACACTGCATGTACAGGCTGCCTTTATAAACAACTGACTGACAGAATTTCCAGCATGCAAAGGAAAAAAATCAGATGCACCAAATAGGGCACACTTAAAGGACGTGATTGAGCGAGCAGTAAACAGAGATACTTACCTGAGAGAGAGACAGGTAGGAGGAACGAGGGCTACGAATAAAATCCAACACAAAGGCAGCGTCCTGTTAGCAACAGGAGACAGGAGACAGAGAGAGCGAGAGTGAGAAAGAAAAAAGAGCAAAAAGGAGAGAGCACGGAAGCAAAAAAGCGAGGCAAATCAATATAAACAACATGAAAAGGAGCAATAAATACAGAAAATGCAAAGGTGATGAGGAGAGATTGAGAAAGCATAATAGAGTATGAGTGTGCAATAAAACAGGCTAAATCTGATGTACCACTGCATTTAATATCATTTTTTAGGTTAAATAATATGTTGTAAATACTGTAAATACACATAAACTTGGAACTGGGCTGCATCCAAAATAGTCTTCTACACATTATGAAAGATCAGTAGGTGAGAACGTTTTCTGGTAAAGCAGTGGATCCTGAATCCAGTCTAGTACCTACTACCATATCAGACGCAGCCATGTTTTGTAACCTACCCGTTGTTGGCGAGTCTCACCTTTCGAGGACTGTCAACAAACGTAGTTGATGTGGAAACAGAGGACACAGCATCACTGATGAAGGCACCAGCTTTGGGGGCTGGATGCTGAGAGAGAACCTGCTGCTCATCCAAAAACCTAAAAAGACATAACATGATTTAAATCATAACCCCACCTTTACTGCATATTTTTTTACACATATTATCCTTTCATATTCTAAGCCTCTCATATTTTTGAAGGTCAAAATTGGTGATGGATGGAGTTGACAGAATAAAACACAATAATGACATCACATCCAGGCCAACTTCTTGAACCAAATAACAACATTTTGGAAAAATCTTGTTTTATTGAAGGAGATTGTGCACTCTGTAGTAAAGCAACTTTATAGGGGGGCAAAAGAAAATTAAAGAATATGCAGATCCAAGAGAAAATAAATGTTTTCTTTCATGCTCTCATTTTGAAATTTACCTATGGGGAGAGACAACCGGTACCAACCTCATAATATCCTCCGATTGCTCTGTCCAAGCAAGTCTGGCTTAGACAGAGCAAGCACCCACTGTTGGGAGACCTCCCAGTCTACCCAGTGTGTATAATAAACACCAGTGGGCATGCTCTAATTCAGTTCACATCCGCTTCTGTGGCCTCATATCCGTTTCACAGATCTCCAAGGAAGTCACGTACAGTCACTGACTTAGACCAAGCCACAATTGGATGCTTCCAATCCGATTGAGGTCAGTAGCAGGTGTCCCTCCCGTATATGGATCACTCCAATCGATGATTTCAGAGAACCGTGGTTATGTTTGTAACCTTTCGTTACCATTACATGACATTTAAAGTTACTTAAAGTATATTTTATGAAATGTTTCTGTGCTCATTATTAGTTCGTCTAAAAGTACAAACTTTTGGGTCTGATCTAGTTCCAGTAGAGTGGAGAGAGCTGAAGCCCCCTTTTTGCCCACAGGAGGTGCGACAGGGTCGGGAGTGTAAGGAGAGAGTGGTGCTGGCACCTGGAGACCCTTCACAGTGGCTCCTTTCTGCAAAGAAATCAGCAGTTATTTAACTTTATTTTTTTAAAACAGCTTTAATATACAAAAGATGTAATATGTGAAGAGAGTGTGGCCTCAGTATCTGTCAATATCGGAATAGAAGGCGGAGCATGGATTTCTTATCCCTCAGTCCCAGTAATGAAGGTGTAGTTTCTATCAACCTCTTACTCACCCTGATAATCCGATCAGATCGATGTCGACGTCGGATTCTGTTCAGACCCTCCAGAAATCGAATGAAGCCATCAAGCAGTGCCCAGTCTCCTGCTGCCGCTACAGTCCCAGGTCCTTCACCATACACGTCCCAGTGTCCTTCACCATCTGCCACTCGTCTAGCGCCGCCCGCTGGGAGCAACAGGAAGCGTGTGCGCCAGAACTTCAGAGAATCGATCAGGCTGTAAAAATGAATCACCACAAACTGAAAGGTGCGGAGTGTGGAGTTGGCATGTTCTGCATGGGTTTTCTTAGGGAGCTGTGATTTATTTCTACGGTCCAAATACATGCTTAGAGCTTAGAAAGATTCCAATACACTTTACTGATTGGAACCTCCAAAATCTGTAATGTGAGCAGATGCAGTCTAACCTGAAGTCCTCTGAACCAGCTGAACAGATGTACTGATCCAGGTAGTTCCATTTGTACTCCTCCAGTCGCTCGTGGCTGAATTCAACCCAGCACGACATGAAGTGATCATCGGCGTGCGGAGGACACAGGCTGTAACTGTACTGGATCTGCGTGGACTCGTACGGATATCTGCACATACACAGCATGCATCAGCCAGAGCAGGATATTAAAACCAAATCAAACTTCAGTGAGAGTTGTGAAAGCTGCCGACTTGGGTAGGTAGCGTGTAACAGTGATGATTTTGTCCTTCAGACAAACTTTGTGGAAGGTTCGGCCCATGCTCAGCCAATACACACTCTCCTCCTCCTCCGCCTTCCTCCGAGAAACCAGTCCTAAAGGACGTAAATACATAGAGATTAAATACTGCCCCAATGTGGATGTAACTTAAAGCTGTATTTTGTCATACACCCTGCAGGTCAATCACAGGACTGCAATCTGTAGGCAAATTACCACGGGAGTACAGAGGGCTGCTGCTGAGGGGGGGTGCCACAGTGGGTGTGGTTTTCCTGGTGTTGGGCTGGACGATGATCTGGTAGCCCTGCATCAGCCGTTGACAGATAAACTCCTCGAACACGCGATGTGCACTCATGACTGGGACCTCATCGTCACGTCTATTACATACAGAAATAAAAGCAATAGTTTAAAAAAAAAACAATTAGATACGAAATGGCGGCATAAATTACGGAAAAGAGTTGTTATTAGACACGATGCGAAGCAGGGTACAGTTACACCTCTTACCAGTAATTCATTAATTTGTTTACAATAATACACAAACTTAAGTGTCTTATTGCTTTTAAAACACAATTACAAACCGACTATAATGAAAAAAAGGTTTGTTTCATAAATAAAACAATTATTAATCTGGTCTTCCACAAGGTAATGTAATCCGATTTTTAAAGTGAACGCTGTTGCTGAGTAACAAGTTTTTGGTTTCTTTAACAAACAAATAATGCCATCTGGTGGCCATATTACAGAACTCAGTTTATAAAAACCATCTGGAATATAATGTATTGCATGTCATGCACTGATAAGAATGTGAACTAGTCAGTGGTGTGTGCTATTGTCATATAATACAATAAAATACAATACAATAGGAATCAAATCACAAGGCTGTGTGTTAGAGTGAATAAAATTATTGCTGTGATTCATGGTTCACTTTACATTCTCACAAATGTCCTGCTTTCGATCATTAATATTTTATTATGTTTATTACTAAACTTAAAAATGACTTATATTGTTTAACCTGTTTGACCATACATATGATTTTATCAATAAAAACACAAGCATAAACGACCTGGGAGAATTATGAATAATCCACTAAAAGAATCAAAATAGAAAACCAATAAAGATTATATATAATTGTATGTCTGTTATTTACAGGGCACAGCAGTAATTAAGAATGACGTGCAAAAGACATGAAATGAAGGTAAAGCATATTTTTTATGGTAAAGCATATTGTTCGTCATGCTGTATGTGATTTGTGTACCGGTCGAGGTCGGTGTGAGGCAGGAGGTCGTAGCAGCCCTCTGTGTAGTCGTTCTGCAGAGTCTGTCGCTCGGGAAAGTAGTCCGTTGTAAGCGGGAGACACGCAGGCGTGGTCAGGGACTTCCAGTCCACGCCCACCGTACAACAGAACGCTGGCACTGTTGGGGGGGCAGAGAGCTGCAGAGCTTCATGGGAACACAGAGTGCCCCAGCAAAGACACACACACAGACAGACACAAAGCACACACAGCGCCGCACACATACACACAGCATCCCACCAACCAATAACAACCAACAGGTAGAAAATGGGATGAAATTAAAGAGAGGGAAGATGCGAAGACGTGAGCGGGTGGCATGAGAGCAGGTGGGGGGAGATGAATGAGGGATATAGAAGAGTAACAGTGCCATTCAGACAAAACAACACAAGGACAGAAGTGACGAAACAGAGAGAAGAAGGTGGGAGAGAAGAGAGCAAGGAGACAGAGTTACTAAATTGTCTTCATTGTGCTGGTGCTGATGCAGTGGAATAATTTCTCATGCACTGTGAGATTAGAGTAGTAATAGTGAATTATACACAAGAACATGCAAAAGCTTTACAAACAGCAATAGTATTTTCTGGATAAGAAGGCATTCTTGATTACAGACAGCTGAGACCGTTCACGTAATATTAAAGGTGGGAAACTATCTGGCCTAATTATAATTATCTAAAATTAAAAAAAATTCTGATGATAATACAATAGAACATTTACAGTCATGTTAATAACTTACCATATCTACCATAAATATCATGAATATCATGAAATACAAAAAGGTACATTTATACATGCATACAGTGCCTTGCAAAAGTATTCGGCCTCTTTGAACCTTTTGCCACATTTCAGGCTTCAAACAAAGATATGAAATTGTAATTTTTTGTAAAGTGGAACAAAATTCATTGTATATTTTAAACTTTTTTTGGAAATAAAAAATTGAAAAGTGGGGCGTGCAATATTACTCCTGAAATTCAGTGAGGATTTCTGAATGATCCAATGTTGACCTAAATGACTGATGGTGATAAATAGAATCTACCTGTGTGTAATCAAGTCTCCGTATAAATGCACCTGCTCTGTGATCGTCTCAGAGTTCTGTTTAAAGCGTAGCATCATAAAGACCAAGGAACACTCCAGGCAAGTCCAAGATACTGTTGTGGAGAAGCTTAAAACCCGGATTTGGATACAAAAAGATTTACAAAGCGTTAAACATCTCAAGGAGCACTGTGCAAGCGATCATATTGAAATGGAAGAAATATCAGACCACGACAAATCTACCAAGACAACTCTGGATGAACTGCAGAGATGTGACAACTTTGTCCATAGGACATCAGTCATACACTGCACAAATCTGGCCTTTATGGAAGAGTGGAAAAAAGAGTGAAAAGCCATTTCTTAAAGATATCCATAAAACGTCTCGTTTAAAGTTTGCCACAAGCCACACCAAACATGTGGAAGAAGGTGCTCTGGTCAGACATTTCAGTCTTTCGATGTGCAAAACCGATAGAGACATACCCCAAGCGACTTGCAGCTGTAATCGCAGCAAAAGGGGGCCCTACAAAGTATTAACGAAAGGGGGCAGAATCATTTTGCACGCCCCACTTTTTTAAAAAAAGTTTAAAATATCCAATAAATTTCGTTCCACTTTACGATTTTGTCCCACTTGTTGATTCTTCACAAAAAAAAAAATTATTTCAATATCTTTATGTCTGAAGTCTGAAATGTGGCAAAAGGTTGAAAAGTACAGGGGGGTTGAATATTTTGCAAGGCATATTTTGCATGTTTTTGATTTTTTTTAAATTGAATGTGTTAATTGTATTCATACTATTACTGGTTTATCAAACTGTGGCTCAGTAAAAGGTGCAGGTTGAACTGAACTAAGGATGTAACCAATGTATTAAAATCCGGTGATTATAAGAAAATGCATGGGAGAATGTATAAAATCCTTGAGGTTGAACCAGTGAATCCAATACCAGACATGCATTACACGTGTGAAATAACAATAAGTGCATACATGATTAATAGTTGATTAAAGTCTGATTAACTGATAATTACACTGAAACATAAGATACAGAGTCCCAAAGAAGTTGAAATACAAAAGGTCATGCAGAGAAAATAAAGATCATCCGAAACAGATGACAAGGGAAAGTCACCAGGTACAGAATGAGGGGGTCCCAAACACTGTTTACTTTGTATCAATAATTAATAAAGAAACTTACTTATACACTTACTTATCTTTAAAAAGTGCTTTCATTAAACAAGGAACCTTCAGATTTACTAATATTTTTAACAGGCAGTAATTTTTTGTAATATACAGTCATTAAATTCAGCTTTTTGACCCGGAGCGTTTCCACACTAAAGGGATGCACATGGCTAGGACCAATACCCAGGTTCTCTTTCTGATACTGTATTTGATAATAACCTGATCGTTTGCTTTTGACACCAGTGTTTGAGACTTTGTAGATTTACAAAATAGAAATAAAAGTTTATTATTGTCCATAAAATTTACTAAAAAGAAAAATAAGATTCACCAAACGTTGCTCCAAAGCCTAATAAGAACCAAACCCTTTGGAACCTTCTGGACAGAAATAAAAACAGATTTTCTTTTAAGCACCCAGGATCAACAGCTGTTTATGATGTCATTCAAGAAAAGAACTGACCACCATCAGTTTTTCGACTGAGAAATCAGAAGCTTTTGTTCTAGGAAGCACTGTTTTTATGTTTGTGAATAGCGTAGATGATTCTGTGTGTGTGCCACTTACTTGGCTCTGGACCGCTGGAACACTCATCAAATTGGGTGCGAATCACAGACGTACCTGTAAACACATCAGCACGTTCACTCGTCATGTGATTCACTTATTTAACTCGATCTGATTCATTAAGACTTGATTTACTGGTTTTAGACCAGTTCACACACTGACAGAGACACAGCACCACCACAGAGCATTTATTATTAGAATGGTGGATGATTCTCTTCACTGCAGTGATACTGACATGGTGGTGGTGAGGTGCCTTTTTCACGTTTTGTCCTGTATATGTATATCCATCTTTCTCTCATCCACTCTTGTTCTGGAACTAATGAACCTGAGGTACTATTCAGGTTTTCGGCTCAATACAAAGACAAGTTAGTGTAGTTGCACTGTACCTGTACTAATGCTGCTGGCTGGACTACCAGAAAAATCATCGACCCCCCCGCTGCTGTACAGCCCGTTGTCTCCAGTCTGATGGGAGCCTGTTCTTCTACAACAATAACAAAACACTATGTGACAATGGTGTTGCAAGCACATGCATAATCACATCATACGACTAACAGGCATCTATAACTTTACCATCTAGTAACCGGTGTCAGTTTATGTAATCAAACAGTGAGACAATTACATACGTCTATAGTAATGTAATGTTCCTGACTCTATTAAACTAGACTACAAAACAATAGAGCAGAGGTCGGCAATTAAGTATGGCCGCTGGCTAAATATTTTCCAATAATTACTATTAACAAAAATAATTAACATTTTGAGACCATGATTGACTCAAACTAAATAATGTTTTTTGGGATGTAAAGTTTTCATGTGAATACTTGGCCCATATGTATAAAAATGAATTAGTTTTTTGATAACCGGCTATGTGTGGACTAGGTCTGACAGTCACTTTTGTTTTTTATTTCATTATCATTTATTATAGTTCAGACAACCTTATGGGCCAGATGTGTCATGCTTGCGGGCCGGCAATTGCCAACCTATGTAATAGAGGGTACTCCATTCATCCATCCATCCATCCATTCAGATACTAATTGGGTGTGTCTAACCTTCCCATGGCTTCATGATAGGCCAGTTCCAGCAGCTCAGCGGAGGTGTGGGCAGGGTCTCGCTGCTCACTGCCCTGAAGCTCAGCCATGTTCTGTCTGGTCTGATGGTGGATCTGAATGGCTTCCCCCGTGGGACCTGAAATTACCCACACACAAATCATTTTTGGTGAAGGTCAAAACGGTTACTGGAGCGATTCAAAGAATCACCAGAATTGAATGACTCAAATCAGTTTATTCATTAATTATTTAATACAGTTTTTTTTTTTTTAATGTAAGATTTATATATCATTTTGTACAATATTATTGTTTTAAACTGTTAACTATGCATGGCTTCTCAAGGTTTCTTTATCTTAAAACAAATATCACTGTGATTTTTTTTGCCAGCGTTGCTTCAGCTAGTTTTTTGGTAGGCATTCAGGCTTATAAAGCTGTAATGCTGGTATGAGACAATGTTCTTATTGTAATAAGCCTTATAAAAATCACCTGAACTTGAATTTTAGAGAGCCAAAGACACTTCGTGAAAGACTTACCCACAGGAAAGGTGTGCATCCAGCGGCGGCGGTTGGAGGTAAGCTTCATTGGCATGCGTGATGGGGCGAAAGGGTTAATCAGAGCTCTCTGAGGAGTGTAACCACCCGGACGGACATGCAGTGTTGACTCTGCGCTGCCCACTGTGAAACGTCCAGGGGCACTGGAGTCTCGCTGTGACTCGACCAATTTCTCTAGCAGCTCTAAGACACACACACACAGCATGTGTGACTACACTTTAATTAAATAATCTGCACTGATCATTATTTAATAAACATTAAATGTGCGACATCATTGCAGCTACATTCAATATTCTAAAAACCTGTGTAACCACCACATGAACTGGTCTTCTGTACATTAGAACTACAACAGGAACCATATGGGATTTTTGAGAGAAGCAAAAAATTTTTTAAAGCTAAAACAACCAATAATGACATGCAACCAATAAAGACTGAAATACATTCAAAACACTGTAGGATCACCTGGAATATACTAAAACCATCTTGAAACCATAAATTGGTATTGAATTCATTAGATGTCTTATGGGACTTAAAGCCTAAATGTACTAATAGAACATTTTAAGACTGTAGGGAACTTTTTTAAAGCACAAATCCATACTGTTATTTTAGAAGCACATACCCTTAGCATAGCTTGTGTACCCCAGAGAGCTGCTGACCTCATACTGGGGTGCATGACGAGGGATCAGCAAGATATTCGAGACACGGCCCAGACTGTCATCAGATGCCAGGCTGCGCTGCTCCTCTGCACCTCCTAATGGACGGCAAGGAGGGGAGCAGCCCACGAGGACTCCGGCAGTTTCCGAGCACCAGCTCTTCCTGAAGCTTACATCTCTGTCTCTGCCCGACCTGATGAAGCACAATGACAGAGTAAAACAGCTTTAGGAAGGTTAGTAACATACTTATACCATGATATATTGATCAGGCTGATTGATTAGACCTGATGTTGCTGCCTCGCTGGACTCTGGCAGGTCCTGGAAGCCGGAACACTTGAACATCATGGGCATCGTAGTCCACCTGGATGGGAAGGCTGTTCTCTGAATCCTTGGGAGTCCCAAGAGCTTAAAACACAACTGGGAAGGTTAAGGTCATATTTTAAATTTTATTTTAAAAAAGCCAATATACAGACTCACAATGTTCTTTACTGTTCTTCAGTTTCTCAGCGTGAACCTTAAAAAAGACAGTATTTAAAAAAACATACTTTATCAAAAAAAAATTTTTAACATATTTTTTGGCAGAGAGTGACATCACTCACCTTCATTCCGGCTAGTTTGATTCTGGGCGTGAAGGTGCTACAAGAGCCCTGACTTTTGGACGTGTAGAAGCTGTGGAATGAACCTTAGTGTGAATTCTGCTTTAGTGAACAGAGCAGCCGATGTGAAAAAGATTAAATCTCATCTGCACTCTCACCTGTGATTGATCCAGTGAGGCAGGTTGTAATCATCCAGTCTCGAGTCACCTGGGACCGTTCGATTGTGCAGCTATAACAGTTTAGAAATCATTAAACTCAGGACCGTAGATGTCCCAGTAAAGCCTCAATGAACCCAAGCAACATTACCGTAACTACCAGAAAAAATGTCAAATAAAAAAACACTACATATGAACTTGAGATGAATTTAACAGACTTTTATTTTATTCTCTAATTTAAATGTTTCAATTTTTTTTTACTGCTTCAGTCACACGAATCCAAAAATGAATCGGTATGGGGTTCAATAAAAACAAAATGAAATTTGTCTATTTTTAATGATGTAGCAGTAAATACCACTATAGTTCCACACTTTGTTTATGTTAATTAATTCATATCATAAAACGGGTAGTTTTGATCTTTAATTCTGATTGGTTTGACACCTCTGAGTGCTTAACCTTTGTATCATCACAATAATGCCATGTCCCCTCATACCTTATTGCTTTAATAACTCTGTTATGTGGATGTGTATAAGCTGAGTGTTTGATTACGGACCTTAAAGAGTGGAACAGCGTGAAGCGGCTGCTCTCCCATACACACCAGAT
Organism: Xyliphius kryptos; assembly: GCA_025769995.1. Classification (NCBI taxonomy): domain Eukaryota; kingdom Metazoa; phylum Chordata; class Actinopteri; order Siluriformes; family Aspredinidae; genus Xyliphius; species Xyliphius kryptos. The sequence continues at coordinate 22,966 of JAOUQT010043202.1, forward strand.
CCACCCCAATACCTGACGAGCACAAGCATCACAGGATGTCATGTTAACAACAAACACAGGCTTTTAAAATAGCTTTTTGAGGTGGTGCTGTAGTGGAGTGAAGTGGAGGTGGTTTATAGATTTATGCCCATTCAGGGGACATTTGATATCATGATGTGAACTCACCATTGTCGATCATCCGCTGTTTGGTGAGGATCATGAGGAGCCGGTCCACCTCAAACACCCCGACTCCAGGAGTAATGACCACAGACATCTGTCCCGTGCGGTCGAAGTTACGATTAATATAATGCTTATCAAAAACTGCAACACAAACCAAGCCAAGATCAGATCCAGCTTTCAGAACTGCAGAATATATAAATACAGAACCTACACATTTTAATACTGAAAGTTTTAACAACCGTTAAACGACAGATTAATGGCTTCTAAGTAATTTCCCTGAGCAGCGGTAGAGTTCTGTCCACAGGGGAATCCATCTGGAAACATAAAGGTAAAAATTTCATTCATTCATTCATTCCTTTTTAAGTTTGCACCCTTTATTGTCAGTGACAGGAACCGAGGCCACAACTCCTTCTCTATGCTCGTACCTGCACCTTTAAGACGCACCAGCACTGGATACTGGATAAAGAGCTTCTTAATAGTGACCAACAACGATGTCCACTCGTCCCTCCGCTCATTCTGCGCCACCACTCTGTACAACAGAAATCAAATACTTCATTTAAACGATGTGCTTCATCTTTTAAGAACAAAGACTCTGATGCAGCTTACTGGCATCCAACAGATGTGCAGAATTATTAACTTATGTAAAAATATTAACATGGAGACTCTTAAACCAGTTTACAATTCAGAGGATACAGTGATGGAGAGGAGAACCATATAAAAGTAAAGGATTTTTTCCTGTCCCACCTGTAAAAGTCCTCATAAAAGCGACACTCATGGTCCTGTCTGATAGATCCCCTCTGAATTTCTGGAAAGTCATCTGAAAGAAAAAGGGGAGTCGGTTACAGGTGTGAAATCAACAGCAGGAGGGATACAGCAGATTTAACACGATTGCAACCAAAACTGCAATCTTACACTAATTTGGAGGTACTAGTTATAGCTGTAGGTGATTTACCTAAAGATTTGGCAGCGTAGAAGGTGCGAGAAAAGAGCACCACTGTGACCTCATGACTGCAGTTCTTCTCCTAAAACACAAATAATTAGCCTGAATATGACAGCTTTCATGCAGCCAAACAGGCAGAGGCACTCAGCCTTACCTCCATCCACATGGTGGTGCTGAGAGCAACACAAACACACTCACCTTCCACTTGGTGAAGAGATCAGAGAGGAAACCGTTCACAGCCTTTTCAAAATAAAGGTCACCTGTAAAGACATAACATTATAAAACTGGTAGTTTCAGTCTGTAAATCTAATTTCGCAGAGTCATTTGTCCAGCCATGACATTACTGAGAATAGCACACACCTCTGAGAGCTTCACATTTGTATTTATACGTGGCAACTATTTTAAAAATACAAACTAGATTATTTTGTGGAAGACCAGATTATTAACAATTTAAATTTGAATAAACATATTTATAAAACATTGTTCTTGTAACCATTTTATAAAAGCAGTAAGGCATTAGAGGTTGTATATTATTGTAAATAAGTCACGGAAAAAAGGTGTAACATTACTCTGCTTTACGTGGCCCTATCAACACCTCATTCCTGTTATTTATTCACAATAATGCCACCCTCTCAAACCTTATTGCTTAATTGTCCAGTATCATTGTCGCTATGATGCACCATCATCAGAACAAGAGCTGAAAGGGGAATTTAACGTTTATTCATACTGATTAAAATGACGGTTACCGTAGCTGTCGAAGTCCCACATCTCACAACTCATTTGAATAAATATGTACACCATGGCAGAACTGGACCGAAACACCACCTGCAACAGAGCAGATTCATCCATACTATACATTATAGCAGCTGAAGATGCACTTTATGAACTTAAGTTTGTGTCACAGCTCTTGACAGTGGTTCACTCAGTTTTATTTCTACAGATCTACAATGTCAAACACCCAACACCCAATCATGTGTTTAGCACATTTGTATGCATTCAGCTTTGTGGCAACAACAAGTTCCAGCATTACAGTTCAACAGTGTCCATACAGACATGTGTAGCAGCACAGACACAATGAGAACTAAACTTATCTATACCTATAAATGCCAAAGCACTCATTCATTCATCACTAATTCTCCCATTTCCTGAGCACCTACAAAACAAAATTTTGGCATTGTGATTATTTAGCATAGCCTTGAAAAAATGAACTGCTTCTCACTTTCCTAAATTTGATGGTTTGTTCGATATTGCTATCAAATGCAAGACCCCTCCAGTGTCACATTGGGGTCTTCCCGAGCATTTACAAGGCTAAAACTTGTATGATTTGCTGCAGACCCTTACCCTTGTGTCCTCACTGATGTAGCCGCATGTGACCTTCTCACCCTTCACCCACAGTTCACTAGCCTGAGCTCTGTAACGCAGAAAATACAAAGTCAGAAAGACAGGACAGACAAAAAAACAATATATCCAATGAAACCAAAACAGAAGCAGCTTTCACCGTATTCCTGCAAACTCCACCTTCTGCGTGACATACGCACACGTGCTCACCTGGAGGAGAAGGTCAACTGAGTTCAGTACAGCTTAATTAAACTGTCAGGATAATGCATTGCTTTAAAAAACACTGTGGGACTCACCAGGCTCTTTTTGAGTCTCCACATGTCCCCACGACCTATGTATTGGTCTTTAAAGGTCAGTTCCACAAGATCCAGCGTCACATCCTGCCAAATGGAAAGAGAGCCAAATTAAGATGCAAGTCCAGATACAAACACAGCAATCTGCAACTATGGAGATGTACCTTGGGATCCACTATATTAATGATGACATCCTGATAGGCTCGAAGCTTGAAGGCTTGAGCAACAGTCTGGTCCACACTGATGGTCTCTGCAGGCACAATAACCAAAATAAGACTATATGGAGGATTAATTTTCCAAATGAGCATGCTGATCTTCAACTATGAATTTTGTTGTAAACATGTGAAAGAAGCATACAAACAAACACTACACTCACATCACAAGTCTCACAGTTTAGGTTACATTTATCTTTAGACAGAAATTTTATTTGGTTCACAATCATCTAACGACATTACTGTGAACAAAGTGCTTCTATAAATACAGCTTATGAACAAATGTACTAAGACTTTACACACATTAGCCCATCGTCCCCATCAGGGGCGAGTGATGAGGTTGTACCTTTTTGCAGGTCCTCCTTCAGACTTTTCACCTGCAGCAGGAGAGGACTGAAAAGCACAGAGCAACAAAATTCAGCATCAAAACAGATCCATTGCAGGTTCAGCAGACCAACTCACCAAAATCAGTTTTAATACATTAAGCAAAATAAATAGAAATATTCTATTGATTGACAAAAGTCTGTCACTACAGCAGAACACATCAATATACAGTTAAATACATACTTATTTAATATTCGTAACTTACCTATAATTATTAAAAATGCACTTTGCCATATAGTTACAGTAGATTTTATGATGATTTAAATATTCCACTGTATCCCACCGGACAACTCCATGATACAACCCTCCTATTAATCTGGAATATTAGTAAACTAATATTTAGGCAAAAAAACCCCAGATGGATTGGAAAATGAAGCATCTTTGTCACATCTCACGATTTGTGGCAGGAAACTACAGATTCACCTGGGAATGAAACCCTGATAATATGTTCTAACAATAGTAGTGACTGGCTTAATTGGTCAAATTATTAGGATAAAACAAGATACACATTTTCCTTTAAGGTCAAGTGACATTCTGTAGTCCTCGTTATGTCCATATTTGTCCATAATAAATGGTGTATTCCAAAAGACTTTGATAATGGTCTGCGAGATGAAAGTTAGGTTTATATTTAGCACCTCCAAGTTGAAAGAGGAGTTTTATAAAAAAAATCACCTTAATATACCTCATTGAAAATCCAAACGGGACCCAGATTAATCATGTATGGAGATTAATCAAATATATGGAGGCTGTTGGGTCAATAAGGTGGAGTTCATCAGATAAACTGTGCAGTACTTGAGGCTTACAGCAGATAAAGGAGTGAATTTGCTTAGTTGTCAGTTTAATTTGTAAGCTGATGGACTTCTTTTCATCAGTACACGGGTTGCCCATCCCAATAAAAACATGCTAAAGAAGGAAACAGTAACAGGTTTATCTCCCACCTGTATTCGTCGTTGGGGTGTGCGATCTCAACGATGTCCCCCAGTTTGACTTGAGGGAAAACTTTCAGATTCATCATCAGCTCATCTTCTGAAAGACACAAGACATCACCTCCTAATGTCAGCCAAAAACAAGCCAAAAAACAAGAGGAAAGATGTGGCTCGGCCACCTTGACGATGACACTCACCGCTTCCTCCGAAACCCTTCTTATGGACAACCAGTTTGTAGGTTTTAGTTCTAGTAGTGACAGTCATTTCTGCTGCAGGTTCCTCAAAATTCAATTGGAATTACAACGAACAACAGCAGCTGTATTAATAAAACATCATTATTACAGACAGACAGACAAACACACCACCATGTCAGTATTACTACAGTACTGAGAATCATCCACCACCCTAATAATACCTGCTCTGTCGGGGTCCTGATTATTAGAAAACAGATTAAAGGGGACTAACAGAGTAAGTAAACAGATGAACTACAGAATGTAGAATGTAGAACTACAAAGCCCATCTATATGATTAGTGGAGCTGATGAAGAAAACAAAAGAAGATAGGTTTTATTGTTAAGTCTTATGTTCAAACGATAAATGAATCTGAACTAACGTTTAAAAGTTAAATGCGAATATAAGACTTACCGAGTATTTCACATTAAACCTGGAACCCACACAGGTTCCTCCATCTTTTGTTTGACACTGACATGTTTAATCTACATGTTTAATCAACGCTCTGACATTAAAATGATCATTAATCAATAGGTTTTTTAAGTAATGCAGTAAAGTCACTTCCCATAGCAACAGCACTCTTCTTCGGGAGGTTTCTGATCCGTAGAGATTCTGTGGTTAAGCGACATCTGGCGGCGAGATGCTAAAACTGTTTTGTGGCTAATGGTGTTTAAAGCTTGTTTTTTATCATCATGTAGTAATTCGACGTTATAGATACTTAAACTTGTGATTTAACATAATAACAACATCATATAATATGAACTATTAATTATATACTTTAACTTAGTCTCTTATGTGAAGTTTTAACGATGCTATTATAAAAAAGAAACCTATGACCAAACGAACACAAAACCCGATAAACAAAATATAAAAGAAAATAAAAATAAAAAATCGCAGAAGAAATAGACACTAATGCAGGTTTTGCATAATGAGCTGTTTATGTTATTTATGTTTATGTTATTTAAGTTATAGCCGACCTGGAAGGAGTTTCCATGTTCTCCCCGTGCCCGTTTTTTTTTGTGGATTTCCTCCCCAAAAACAGGGCTTCAAGGTAAATAGATTGGCGCCCTGTCCTGGGTGTAAATGCCCAGCGCTCAAAACATTCTCCCCTGGTTGGGCATGAAGAACCCTACCGCGACCTAAGTAGAGCATTAAGCAGAAGATAATGAATGAATTAATTATTGAATATAAATGATAATAAGAAGATCAGCGAAATTCATGCATTGGGGGACTTTTACTGTGAAATTATACACAGTAGGATTGTAAAAATATTTCTAATAGAAATAATCTATTTTGTCTGATTTAATAATAAAATGTAAAAAAAAAAAATCACAGTTAATCAAAAGATAAAGAAATATTTTTTTTTTGCCAAAATACAGTATATAGAAGTTGGTTTCCTCAGAACCTCTATCCTAACTCCCAAAACACCCCCCCCCCCCACTTAATTTTCTTTAAAATGAAGTAATAAAGATTGTACTGAGAAGTTTCAGGAGTATTAACCGACCTAAACCAACAGATTGTTTTATTAACTTATTACAATGAGACCAAGATAGATGCTTTATTTCTTTATTATTTTATGTGACAATTCTTTCTTAGTTTGTTTACTATATACAGTTTTTGATGTGGATATTTGTCATACAGCATTTTCATGACTCCCAATAAACTTAATAATGGCATCATTAGGTAATTTAAACTTTATCGGCTCGGACCGAACCCTGACTTTAAACCATTAAATATCTTTGTGTTGAACGACAGTGGCGACTGTGAGCCATGTCCTTTCCTCCAATAATCAGTATCTAACCTCACATATGCTAATCTGTATCAATGGGCCAAACTTTCTGTACAGTTTTGTAGAATGTCTTCATACAGGAATCGAATCTCTTATGGCTTTAATGTGAGGCACCTGCTTTAAACATGATGTCATTAAATTCTGTATAGGTGGAGTGTGTAGGGGTCAACATTTTAAAGAAGATGAAAGGGTTATTTTTCTAAAATTTGTCTTCAGCTGATGAACTTTTTAAAAGATGTTATGCAGAATCAATAAACATGTTGGTTTTTACTCCAAAAAATACTTAACAACATGTGGTCCATATTGTAACACTGAATTGAGATGAAGTTTATATTTATATAAAAGAACTTTTTGCTTTAGCAAGTTCTTTAAAAAACACTGTTTATAAATGAGGTGTTTGGGGGGGGGGAGGCAGTAAAGGGGGTGCTGTTTACTTATGTCCTGGTGGAGGGGCAGTGTTTATGTCTCAGTACTGAGGATCTAACAGCTCTTCATCTTCATTCTTTTGATAAATGGTTCAGTTCTTTGTTTAAGTTTTAAAAGATTCAAGGTCTCAACAAGGAAAAAATTTTCTTCATTATGATCCACAGCGGTGGAGATTCTCCATTCAATTAGCAGCAGGAATTTTTAACGTTCTGTCTCCCATCAGCATCTGTATCAACTCCTGCAAATACAATCACACATCAGGATCCTGTTCATCATGCATCCATCAAACTACTGATTCATAACTGTTCTGAAAAGGGTTGTTTCGTTCCTTAACTCATTGGCTGAGTGATTATTAACTGTGTTCTGCAATTTGGCCACCAGATGGCAGTGTTTGGTTGTTAGAGAAACCGGAAACCTCTTACTTAGCTTTCACTTTAAAAACCGGACTAGATTATGTTACAGAAGACCCGATTATTAATGATTTTGTTTTTAATAAATTCATTTAAATCAAATGTTGCTTCTTATTATAGTGTGTAACTTTCAAAAGCAATAAGTCACTCGATGTTGTGTATTATTGTGAATAAAATTACGACAAAGAGGTGTAACTGTACTCTGCTTTGCAACATGCGCAACACCTCTTTCCCAGATTTATTCACAAAAATGCCCCACTCCTGTATTTTATTGCTTAAATAATACATCCATAAATCCATCAAACTATCACGTCCAGTTCATCCAATCAACTTAACATCTATTTAACAATAAAACTATCCAAGCACTCATCCATTCATCAATTTGTGAAAAAAAAAACTTATACTCAGGATGTCGGCATCGCCAATCTGCGCTGTGCTGTAACAAACATCCATATCCTTCAGGATTGAGTCCTCAAACGCCAAAGCAGCAACTCGCAAGAAGAACTGCTGCACGTTTTCTCCTGAAACACACACACACACACAGACACACAGATTAAATGAGCACCTACACACAGCTGGACCTCAACTCACCCAAGTGCATGACAAACCTGTTTTGGATGAAACAGACCAGAACTCTGCGTTCATCTCTGTTGCCATCGTTACCGCATCCCTCTCTGTGCGCTGACGTTCCTCAGGAGACTGATAAAGAACAATACAGGCAGAGGACACCAAACCGGTACCACCATGTTTTTTTTATTTGTACTCAGAAATAAAAATGTCAAAGTTATTTGTTCTCACCAGCAAATCTCGCTTGGTGCCAACTAAGAAAATGAAGCAAGAGTTTGGTTCATTCTCCCTTAGAGCCTCAGTCAGCCACTGTCTACAGAGAAGTAGAGAAGATTTTAACAACTTTGGATTAAGTTACAGTCAGGGATTAAAATAAGTTAAATGATACTCATGATGATTCCAGTCTATTAAATGGTTTCAACACCTTGTGTGTTCCAGTGTTTTAATATCAGCCATATCGAAGACGCTAACGATCACTGTTCAACAGAAAGACAACCGTAATCCACCACTGATGCTAATTGGTTAGTCACAGCAGATGGATTTGAACCGGAAACCTACCCTGAGCCCCTCTGTAATAGGCTGAGGCGATGCATTTAAACTTCTCCTGACCTGCAGTGTCCCAGCTAACCAAACAGCACAGAAGAGTCAAAGGTCACCCATCTTAATCCCAAAACAGGCATTGTGACACATTTACAGCTGAGATTTAAATAGGAAAAGCAGAACTCACATTTGAAGAGAGAAAGGAAGTCCAGAGATCTCGAACCTCTCAATCTCAAAGTCAACCCCGATGGTGGCCTTGTAGTCCCGATCAAAAGCGTCCTTACAGAACCTGAGGTATCAGAACATCAACAACCTGAGATAAACCTTGAACCTCTGTTTATGTAAATAAAATGATGACGTATGAGGTCTGATGTCACTATTGCTGTACCTGTTAATTAAGCAGGTCTTTCCCACATTCAGGTCTCCAACCACCACAGCTTTAGATACCTTTAACCTGTCCAGACTAAACGACACAGAGCATTTACCTGTATCATGGCCTGTACACCAGAGTATTTAATTTAACAATCACAAGGTCAGGAGTTCAAATCCCAAATCCACCAAATCTGGCACTCTGGGGCCCAAAAGGTCCCTTTATTACCCCCTCATTGCTTCAAGGGTGATGCATCATGGCTGAACATGTGCTCTGACCGCGCTATCATTAAGGTAAAATACTCGTGAGTCAATTTGGAAGTTTCTGCCAAATATACCCCTGCTGCCGAGCTGCTCTCTCCTTAAAGACTAGCTTCACTTTGGAGTTCCAGTCTTCCTTCATTTGCAGACAGGCTTGTGGGTTATAGCACTGCAACACACACATACACAGACACACACGCCAGCACACACACACACACACACACACACACACACACTATATAGTAATTTATAACCATTTATTTTTGCTTGAGAACAAAGAAAAGGTCTGTGGTCATTTTAACTTGTCTTGAGGAATTTCCACTAAAGTTGGATCAGCCTGTCATTTGATTTTCCACTTTGATTTTGAATTCCAAATCATTTTGATTTAAATTTTGATCATTTTTATGTTATTTTGTTCTCAACACATTCCATTATCTACTAAATAAAGATTTTCAAGTGAAAAAAAATATTTATTGTGTTATTTTAATGTTCTCTTTATTTTTTTGATCAGTGTATATAGAGCCTATTTTTTATTTAAATTTTTTTACATTTCTCACTCCTGTTTTTGCTGTAACATAGCAAATTTTCCCATTGTGGGACAATAAATGATTCTGTTATCTTATCCTCAATAAACTCATCAATAATTCTTTTATTCTTTTTCCTCTCTGCAGGGCTGTACCTTGGGCAGTGTGTAAATGATCCTGTTCTTGTTGACAGGTGGAGCAAACTGCATTCTGTCTTTTAACCCGCACCCCTTCTGCAGGAGAAACACAAAAAGCAGATGGTTATTACCGAGCTGCAATGGCGTGTTACAGAGCTACTACATCATCAGCTAGTGTACAAGTACAGTGCATGAGCAAAAGTATGTTGACACTTAACCGTGGACTTTAACATGAAGATGTGAACACAGTCAAACAATGCAGCTGGTTGTTTCAGCAACAATGTGAGTTTCCTCTTTGCACTTTGCTAGGAAACCTTAAGCTCATCTCACCTGGAAAACCCTGCTGTGTGTTTAATGATAAGCACTGTAACCATGAGCATGGCACCATTTAACCAATAAACTGTACTCTTACACGACAGCATTGGAACAACCCTTTCAAATTGTTTCAAAAGATCAATTACTGACTCCTAACCTGCAGTTTTTATGATAAAAAAAGCAGAAAAAAACATTAGAGCAGTCTTTAATTCATCACAGGCCTGACACACAAACACATTAACTTCACAGATGCTCTGCTGGTTGAACAAGCAAAAAGACCTTGTCATAATCATGTGGAAAAGCTTTTCAGAAGAGCTGTTTTGGTTAAAAAAGTTAAAATGGAAGGTCATAAAAATTGTTTTTAGGTGTAATATCTAAGTAACCCAATACTTTTGTATATATATTGTATCTTGTTGAAACAGAAGAAACAAAAACTCCAACCAGATCAAGATTCGAAGTGGGAATCCCTATAGTGCTAAAAGGCGAACATGCTAACCACTGAGGCACTATACTGCATTTGAAGGTTACTAGTAAAAAAAAATACAAAATTAAATAATATAATAGGTATTGGTGGCAAGTTTTATGTATTAAAATTAAAACATATTGTACTTGTGGAAAAAAAAAACTGCTCAAAAAAATAGCGGGGACACTTAAACAGCACAATGTAACTCCAAGTCATCCACACTTGTGTGAAATCAAACTGTCCAGTTAGGAAGTAACACTGATTGTGAATCAATTTCACTTGCTGTTGTGCAAATGGAACAGACAACAGGCAGAAATGAGAAGCACTTAGCAAGACCCCCCTATAAAGGAGTGCTTCTGCAGGTGGTGACCACACCTTTTATTTGTTCCCATCCTTGCTGCCTGATGTTTTGGTCACTTTTGCATTTGGTCGGTTCTCAAATGTGCCGGTGTCTACAACCAACACAGGTTGCTCAGGTAGTGCAGCTTATTCAGGATGGCACATCAATGCCAGCTGTGGAAAGAAGGTTTGCTGTGTC
>JAOUQT010043203.1:0-21365 GCA_025769995.1 Xyliphius kryptos
TGAAATCGGCTTGTGTTGCGTCGGTCACTTCCTCAACTCCAGTTGGGTTTTTTTTCTTCTTTTTTATTTTATTTTATTTTTTCATTTTTCTGCTTTCTTTAAGTTTGGCTGGTGTCAAATGTTAAGTTGACACATGGTGCTTACTTTTGTGATCAGAAATATTTAATTGAATCTCAAATTTGAGGCTGTTCTGTAAATTGTTTTCAAATAAACAATACATACAGCAACTTCTGATCAATCCATATCAATTTCATACTTAAAATAAATACCACTTTAAGCCCCGTCCACTTAATCTTAAATAACAATAACTTTTGTGTTGTGCCAGGCCCACTTTCGGATTAGGTTCCGCCTATTCCGAGTACAGAAACGGATACAGATACATCCTAGGCACGACTAACAAGCAAAGTACTGTTACACCTCTTTCTCATGGTTTATTTATAATAATGCACAACCTCGAGTGCCTTATTGATTTTTAAAATGGTTACAACACACTATAATAAAAAGACATGGTTTGATTCATAAATGCGTTGACTAAAAGTAAAATCCCTAATAAACTTGCCTTCGGTGACATAATCAATTATTTTTTTTAAATGAATTCTGACCCCATTAAAAAGATATCCAGTTCCTTTAACTATCAAATACTGCCATCTATATCATTGCTACATTATTACTATAATGTTTACATTTATAAACTCAGACACATTTTTGCACTCTGTTGCTCACAGAAATAGTGGGCCACCTGTTCACTTCGATATTTTCAAACCACTTGAATGTCTATGTCTAGTGTCCTGTATTTATTGGGATTTTGTATTGTACAAGCCGTTGCACTTTATGTTAAGCTATATGGTTACTGTTTTATGTAGCACCTTGTTCCGGGAGAACGTTATTTCGTTCCATTGTATACTGTACATCACATTATATTGTTATGGCAATATATAATGACAGTATTATAATGAAAAACTTCGAAAAAAGAAAAATTTATAAACACATTTTTAAGAATGTGAAGCAGTCAGAAGTGTTAATAAATAATGTCACAGCTAGACAAGCGGCTCAGCCAATCAGATTTAAGTACCGAAACTATCCGTTTTATAAACATATTAAAAGCATCGTTTAAGTAGATTCTCAGATGAATCGATTCTCTCCTTCTTCGGTTACTGAATCAAATGTTTTGAGTCGACTCCCAGTTCAACTGCACACATCAACCAGAGCGGGCTCAGTGCAGAACAGGAAGAAAAGAACAAGCTAAATAATAAAAACGTTTGCTGAAAAGAAAGTGCAGTGGCGCCATTTAGACTTCAGAAAGAGAGCTTAGTGGCTCATTCTCGATACTTTATCTGATTGTATTTGTCGTATGTGGTTATTTTGTGTAAGTATGGTGGGAAACGAGAAGACTTTTTGCACTCTGGACTTGGATGAAACTCCGAATTATTTCAGAGAGGTCGCTTTAACATTTTAGCGAAAACAACTCGCCGTCGCTCTTCTGCTGTATGAAACGAGTGCTACACGTGGTGTAAAAGGCTTGCCACCAAAACCCCCAGCGCTCCCGTCGTCCATATCTCTGTTTGACAACCAACGGATTGATTTCGCGGGGAAAGGCAGCTTTAGCTGGGAGCTAACTAGCTGGGTAGCTAACAACATTGCGGCGGCTAACATGGAAGAAGAGGTGCATGTGCTGGCATCATCGCTGCACTCTTATATAACCCTAATACCAAAATGTGCCTGCAAAGATCTCCACCTGCTCTCATCGTTTAGATGCAGATATGTAATCTGATTGTATGTAACACCTATAGGATTGACACCAGTCATGGATTCTAACCCTCTCATAAGTGGTAAGTCTGTATTATTTAGCTTTTATTATATTTTCCGTGTGACAGATGTCAGTAACCTCATCTCACTACTTCTACTACCCGCCAAATTAAATTGTACTTAAATTCTTCTTCAAGAATGATTTCATGTTGCACTACATTATAGAGAACGCAGTGTATTCTGTTTGCATTGATCCTTTGAATCATGTTTATTAAGATGTTGTTATAAATCTACACTGCATTGAAAAAGGTCACTATTGATGACTCTTTAATTTGCATCTACTGAATTCCCTTTAAAATCCTTTTTGGGACCGGCGTGTTGGAATCTGGCCATGCAACAGTTCCCCAGCAATACAACTACACATGGCTTGTGCGTTTATATAACTGTTAATCAAAAAATGTTAATTTCAGTTCTAAGAACACGAGTAAGTCACGTGATGGCGTATGATCTTAGTAATGTCCATTAGGTGTACTCATGTAGGGGTTATTGTTGTGATTTGTTTTTTCTTTAGACTTGTAGGCTTCCATGGCCATAATACAACATAAGCATCACACGGCTTACAGGTTCATACCTAAATCTAATGCAAACGGCATGAAGGGCAGTTTAAATGCTTAATGTAAACAGTAAAATAAAAGCCTAACTATAAACACAGGGACTAAAATCACATAAGTGTGGTGTATTATTTAGCTGTTATTATAAGTTACATGTGAGTGACCGTACTCTCATTACTTTTACTACTCACCAAATTAAATTCTACTTAAATTTTTCTTCACAAATGTTTTCATGTTGCCCCACGTTACAGAGAATGCAGCGTATTTTGGTCTGCATTGATCCTTTAAATCATGTTCATTAAGCTGTGGTTATAAATGTACACTGCATTAAACAGGTCACTATTGACTCCTTGATTTGCATCAACTGAATTCCTTTTAATATCCCTTTCCCAGCCTGCTAGAAGCTAGCCGTGCCACACTTTCTCAGCAATACAGCTGCACATGGATTGTGTGTTTTAATATTTGCACAATATTTTTTGTTCTAAGGTCGACTGTAAGTCATGTGGTGGCCTTTGATCCTAGTAGTGCGCATTAGATGTAGTCATGTAGGTTTTATTGCTCCCCCCCCCCCTCCACTTTACTGTAGTCTTTAATGGACATACAACATAAACATCACAAGACTTACAGTTCAAACCTATGTCCAATGCCAGCAGCATAAAGAGCAGTTTAAATATTCAATGCAAATAGTATAATAAAAGCATAAATGCATAGACAAGGACTGAAGTCACAAAAACTGTAATCAGTACTTAAAAAGTGATACGGTATGTGCATATACTATAATGACTCAAGCTCAAATATATACACTCTACTTTATTAGATGGTCCTCTTTTTTCTACATGTATGGTCCATTTTATCAGCTCCAATTACCTTTTAAATGGACTCTGCATTTACATACAGTAGTCCATTCTTCTTTTGCATACTATTTTGTCTTGTTTTCTGACGCTGAATTCTTTTTGCTCTTCATTCCTTTGCTTGCTTGATTAAATATGTTATGGGTTGGTGTGGTATGAGTAAACCAGATGTCAGTGCTACTGGAGTTGCTACACTGATTGAATTGGTCATCCTTTTATCCTCATCAGGTCTCACAGGACGTTGCCCACAGGTTGCTGATGGCTAAACATTTTGGTGGGTTATTCCCAGTCCAGCAGTGACACTGAGGTGGTAAAAGATGTACTGCATTGCTGTCCGATTTACTTATACCAGTGCAACACACACTACCGTACCACCACCATGTCAGTCTCACTGTAGTACTGAGAAGGAAAACCTAACCTAAAAATCTGTGGTGGCAGTCATCAAAGCATTTCATTGCTAGCTGTACCGGGTATAACTATGCATTTAACAAACTTTTAATTTTATTTGATTCTAATAAAGTGACTGCTGAGTTTATGGTCCTAATAATTACTACAACCTTACTGAGCTGAAGAAGACTATGAGGTTTGGAAGAATGACTTTATGTTTTAAGAATGAGATGTGCATGGTGAGCTGAGCTGAGACAGATCACTCGTTTAACACTATTTTGGCCTGTGGGAAAAACTGTTACACAGTCTGGTAATATTTGTTACACAGTTACTGTTGCACAGTCAGGACATATTTAGTTTCAGTCTGCTAGGATTTCCTTTGTGACTTAATATAGTGAATTACAATAACCACTACATCATCTTTATATTTGGAGTGAAATAGAGCATGTTCTTAATTACTAAGATTAATAATTATCCCAGCCATCTATATTTTTTATCTAATATAATATATTAGGCTGTCTTGTAGGCAACACACTCTTGTTTGGGTTGCACAGAAAACTAGAAAGTCTTGGAATTCCCACACAGTGTAGGATGTTTGATGTCAGCGACTTGGGCATCATCCCAAATGTCTTCAGTTTCACAACCAGTTCACAATACTTAGTTGCAGATCTTTTTATGATATCTTAAACTAAATTTGAATGGATTATGAACAGTGTCAACAATGTGTCTTATAACGAAAAGCTCCCTTTAACATTAAAATACATTTTTTGGAAAAGCGATCAGGAAACCAGATGTTCTTTTTAAGGTCATTCAGTTAGACAATGATACATTGTCTAAGCAGTCTTAATTTTTTAAAGATTAATCCTCAAAAGTGCAAGGCAAGGTAACAATTGAAAAAATTAAAACTTGAAAAGACCAAGACTCAATGGATAACCCAACTATGACCGTGATGTGTGATGTTTTACTTTTTCTGTCCTGCTCTTAACGGTCACTCTGTAGTCAAATTAAGGCAGTACAATACCAGTGATATGACTACAAAAGGAGGCTAAGAACCAATTAGCTTAATTTAAATCAGCCGCAGCAGAGTTCAGCAACAGCCAGTTACATTATAAATAAGTCATGCTTAAATGCTTTTACTGTTAAACCTTGTCTTATTAGCATTCCATTTTAAAAGTTGTAATGGAAAGCTAGGTTTCATGACACATTAGAGCATTTATAAATTATCCCTTGCCTTGCCTTGTTTGAGAACTGTAGTGTTTAAAGCAAGCTCATGTTTATAGGGAAATACATTCTCAGCAAAAAAAGATTTTTCAGTGGGAATTCCCACCAATTTATGGGATTATGCACATATATAACTTTCAGTGTTGTTAGATCTGGCTGTAATTAAATATAAGCGTACAGTGCTACAATATATATATTACACAGATGCTGTAAAACATTTTTATATATACATATTTAATTTAGATTTTAAGATTTTTTTTATTGGTATTTTTTCAAAAGAAAGCTGATACATCCTTTGTTCATACATTTAATTCTTCATCCCTGTAACTACCATAGCAATGCCCATATGCCAATTTGTACTCACCAGCAACACAGATTTGGCCCCACACGTAGTGTCCGTGTCACTTCCAGTGTGAATGCAGTGTGTTATGTGTGAAAGGATAACTCCAGAAAAGTGTAATATTCATGGCTCATCTGCAACAATAGGAATATTTCAAAATCTAAATCATCTGAAATAAGTTGTCTTTTGTGTGAAAAGTCAGAATTATTACTGGGTTTTGCTCTCTGCAGAATGCACATTTACTACTGTACAGTATTTGCATATTGAACTGAACCTGCAGCTGGAGTTTCAAGTATTAACAAACCTGTTTTTGCATGCCGCAAATGCAGCGCACCTCTATTATACCTGTGTTAGCATATAAAGCTACTGTTCTCTTTTTTCTTGCATGTTTTTAGTCCCTTCATGTTTTATTCCAATTACAGGTAATAACCGCCAGTTGGCTCATGTCCCAGCTATATTGGAGTGTGTTGAATCGCAGAAGTAGTATTTATTTGCACTCTGGTTTGTGTGTCAATGCCTGCTAAATCTGTGAATTGTAAACATGCCCGTATATTTTGACAGCAGTTTATATTTGTAGCCATATTTTTAGAATTTTATTTCTTTAAATTAATCTTGATCCAAAAGCTACATGTGCCGCAGTTTATTGTTTAACAGACGTTACTATTTTCTCTGTTAAGTCAGCTTATTGTGAAGTGACTGTGAGGCAGTTTGACACTCGTTAACTTTATATTTGTATTTATTTAGTACGTCTGAGTGCTTCGTCAACTGTTTT
Organism: Xyliphius kryptos; assembly: GCA_025769995.1. Taxonomy (NCBI): domain Eukaryota; kingdom Metazoa; phylum Chordata; class Actinopteri; order Siluriformes; family Aspredinidae; genus Xyliphius; species Xyliphius kryptos. The sequence goes on from JAOUQT010043203.1 coordinate 5,929, forward strand.
TTCAGGGTGCTATAAAAGGCAATATGTTGAGGTGTTGTAAATATGCCAGTCCTTGTCGAACCAGCTCTGAAGGTAATTGGCTATTGAAGATCACAGGAACTTCTTCGTCTTTCTGAAGAAATCAAACTTGACATGTAAAAACAGGTTTATCCTGGCCTTTTCGCAAACATCTTGACTTCTGTCTGAACTGTTCATCTGAATCTGGAAGGTAGTAGTTCAGTGTAATGAATGTCAAGTACTGTGGAGTATCTTGTATTGTAAAGTGCCTTCTAAGTGCGAAGTTGCTGTTAAACAAACATAAATTGACACAAGTTGAGCCATGTTTTTATAGCCTGGGTAAATATTTGAGCAAATACCTTTGGAAATTGGGCTTTAAAAACATGACCATTTGGCATAAATGATTATTTTAGCTGATTTGGTGCATCCTTAATTTATTTATTTTCCTATGTTTTAACTCCAGCAAAAAATGTTTTACCATTTTCCAGTGTTGCAGAAAAAATACTTATTTTTGCTATGTTTCATGTTGACATTATCAAATCTACAAAAATGCAGGTTTTTGCTGACTGATAAATCAGATTGTACACTGAACAGGGACGATATCATGTTACTATGTCGTGAGAAACTGATACTGGACAGGTCCTTGTTTGGCTGCCATCTTGATAAATGCCAAGACCAGAGAAGTCTGCAATAGACACAATGACTCAGGCTCTACAGCCTTCATACCATAGCCCCAAAAAGGCGGCTAAAGAAAAATGGGACATTGAATAGTGAATGACTTGAAAAGGGTAGAATACTATAGAGCTGTTGTAAGGTGAGCTCCAACATTAAGTAAAAAAAATGAAAGAAAGCTTTTGGAGTCTGTGGGAAGAGCCACAAAAGGTGTGGGCTGATGTCCTTTCTATAAACCTTCAAAAACTGACAGCTAGAATCCCAGATGTCTGCAAAGCTGTAATTACTGCAAGTGGAGAAATAATTGATTGATAAAGCAGCTGTGTTGTATAAAGGAATAATTTATGATCAGTAAATGTCTTGTCTTTTCAAATCAAACTAAAATTTAAAGTCTAAATGGCTTGAACATGAGGGTGCATATTGGGGGTTTACATTACATTACATTTTCATTTAGTAATTTAGCAGATGCTTTTATCCAAAGCGACTTACAACACGGTTGTATCATTAAAACCTGCACATTACTCAATCTGCCTCAACTTCTGCTGTAAAATACAAAATGCCTCCTTCAAAGATGCGGGTGGCACTACCTCACTATTGTCTTTCAACTTTCTTTATACTTTACAAAGGAAGAAGAAAGTGAAACATTACACACTCACAATACGGAATCGCCTTTTATTTCTAATTAAATGTTGTATCCCGTATCAAACTAATTCAGGACACAATTTTTTTTTATTAAAAGATTTCCGCTTTTCCAAGCACCGACAATGTCGACATAAACCCATGGCTTTTAAAAATTGCAGGGACACGATACTCCACCATCTAAGTGTTTCAGTGATGCACAGAAATTAAACATGAGGCATGAATCAGAAAATCGCTGCAGACACGTAACACAGTAATTCATACTCCATTACTGCCCTAAGACTGAATCCGAATGAACTTAATGGTGTGATTGATTTAAATATGGCTGTGCTTTTTAAATATCCATTCATTATCCGCCGCTTATTCATCTACTAGGGTCACGGTGGGGTTCCCCATGTCCATCCAGGGAAGAACCTCTCGGGCGCTGAGCAAATACACCTAGATTACCCACCCGCTAATCTATCGCTGGGCACACACACACACACACAGAGCGGATGTTAAAAATAGATATTAAAAACACATTAATCGATACTCTTCGATACACTAATCAATACTTATCTATGCAATAAATCGCTCCCTGTATAATTGATTAATATTTACACCACTAATATATTCTTTATAATGCAAAATGCACATTTCCTACATTAAACATGCACAGTTAACATTAGACTTATTACAGTTGATTTTTATTATGAGTTATTTGACTCTTTTTGGAGTAACTGTTATATTTACAGAGCATTGATTACAATGGTAATAGTGTGATAAACATTTTGTGAATAGAATGCTGATTTTGTATTCAAATAAAAGGCAAAACAATCAATATCAAATTGAATCACCATGAATTTACACCACTATTAAATATAAAAGGAATTGTGTAGACAGTTCAGTTTGTTCAGGGAAACTTGACACTTATCTGCTGATTTTATCCAGTTATTTCTTACTTCCGTATAGGTATTTATGTCTTACTGATGTTTGTGCTGGTTCTATTTGAGTTGATGCATTGCGACCTCAGCTGTCCTGCTTTACCAATCCAATTAGACTTAATACACACACTACAGGTCATTGAACTAGAATTTAACTCTGACATCACCAGAATGTGGTTTTGATTCTACTTTCTAGTTTAAAATTTCTCCATAGTGTGTCATATGATGCAAAGATGCAAAATTCCACATACACACTTCCGTGAGTGTTTGATGATGATGGGCGGCACGGTGGCTTAGTGGTTAGCATGTTTTCCTTTAAGCGCTGTGGATTTCACAGTTCCAATCTCTGTGGTGTTACCATGTTCTCCCCGTGTCTGTGTGGGTTTCCTCCAGGTTCTCTGGTTTCCTCCCACTGTCCGAAAACATGGATTCAAGGTAAATTGGCTGGGCTAAATTTCCCCTTATAGTCTGTTTGCGCATGTATATGAGTGAGTGTGTGTCCACCCCCATTTAATTAATAAATGAGGATGATTATTATGATGACGATGATTTTGAGAAAAATTTGGTTGAATCACTAAATGTCAGCATACTCTTTAAGTGCCTGATTTTCTTTTCGTCTATTTCCTGCATGTTATAGTTAATATATAAAAGTACAAACTCAGAAATGGAAGGAAATGACATTTTGAATTGTATTGATAGATAGTTTATACCAAATCATTAATGGAAGAAAATTAGTTTCTATTTTAACCCCGGTTTTATGTTAATTAGCTTAACATAATCCTTCTCTGGCATTTATGCATAATGTGTAACCCATTATTTAGTTAATTTGCTGTTGATGGCAAATTCTTAATTTAGTCAACTCCTTCAGTGTATTTGTAAACAAATGATTTTGCAAATCATATGTCATCAAATTTAACAGTGTAATTCTGGATTAGCGGCTAAGTATTAATACTTTTCTCCATTGTCATATATGGAACTTCATTTGGTTTAGCTGTTGTAATAATGTGATTCTTTATCTGCGTTTACCGTATTATCTCAGTAAATTTTTCACGATGGTCACTTTTGAATGGTGAGTGGTAAGCACAGAACCAAAAGAAGGAGGGGGGTTTGGGTGAAATGTTTTGGGCTGCAATCATTAAATATAAAAGCCATCAAATGTCTCCTAATGTAGAAAGAATAGGTTATGTTTAATGTGGCCTGCAAGCATGACTCATCTGGCCCATAAGGTTGTTTGAACTATAATGAACAATACTTTGGGGGGGGGGGGGTAGTAGTCCACACATATCTGGAAAAAACTAATACATTTTTACACGTATCCACATCCACATTTGTCAACCTAAGACAGTCGTTTAACCACTTTAGCTGTTTGTAATCAGTTCTGTACTGTAATCAGTACACGCACCCGGCACACTACTACACCCAGGCCCAGACCCATTACTTTGGTTACGAAACACATTCATGGTAACACAACTACAACTGCAACTTCACCCCAAAATGTACTCAACTCATTTCCAAACAATTTGACATAAACATTATTAACAATTTTCATCTCCCCTTGACCAGTATATATTCCTCATGGCCCACATATATTCCAGCAACGCAACATAAGTATTGTAAAAATTAAAACCCAACTTCTTTCAAACAGACCAGATATCCTTACATCCAAATTAGCATGCTTTGTTTCGTGGCGCCGTCTGATATTGCAGACACCCTCGTTACAGACCAGACATGTGGGCTTTGCATTATAAAACTGGCAGGATGATCCTGTTTTCGCTTTCAACTTTTGTCTTTAAATATTTTGACAGCTAACAGCAACACGTGGAAATGCTGTTTGTTTTTTTTGTTTGTTTTTTTTCGATTGTTTTTTCATTAGTAGCGCCCCAATCACTTCACAAATCTCACCCACATCAGCCCTCTTGAATGTCTAGTTCCCTGTACGTCTGCTTTGTCATATCAAGAGCGCCTGTCATTTTCCATTTTCATTACACCCCCCACCCCACCCCGAGCTCACCAGGTAATTATTGGAAAATATCTGGCCTGCAAACATACTTAATTGCCGACCCCTGCTATAGATGGTAGTTTTTTGTCTGCATTGGTTTGACTTGACTAAGATAATCATGTTAGAGATCTGAGCATGTGTCACTTGTCTAAGCATAAAATGGTGCGGTATAAAGGAATGCTGTTTGTACAAAACCGTTCAATTTTGACATTCTGAAGTAGAGTATTTAAATTAAAACCAGTTACTGTGTTGCTGACTAAACTGAAGTTGTTGCACTGTATGTTCACAAAACATTTTATTGGGAAAAACAGCAAATACAGCCTACTTTCTTTCTTAAAATTGATGGCCTAAGCACAAAAGCATTTTAAAATGCATAAATGTGCTGCATCACGATGTCGCTTATTTTTCACCTTTAAATCCGGTCACTCTCCATTACCCTCTCTTATCATCAAGGCGCTTATGTCCACACAATTAAGAATGTTGGCACCAACAATAATGCCATAGATGCTAGAATAATTTTCTCCATGTAAACATTACTGAAAGATGTTATTCAAAATCACATGAAGGAATACTGATGTTCCTAAGAAAGTGCTCAGTGAGGGTATCTTTTTGATCTATACAATTATTATAAAGTTCTGCAACATAGATCTTTGGGATTAAACACTGTCCTCATTCTCATTGTATAGATATAACTTGTACATGTAGTACAATTTCACAAAATCTTCATTTAAGTACTATAGGATTACATTATATATACTCTTTAATAATGATCAAAGAGCTAACTGTAACACATTTTGGCAAACATTATTTACATGTATATTAGCATTAAATGTAAAAAAAAAAATTCAATATCGGTGGTAATTATTCAAACTTAAAATCTAATTGTACCATGTCCCCTGACTGTATTCTCAGTCATTCACTCAGCTGCTTTTTAATGTAGTGCTGCTGTCTGAAGAGGGAACTGAGAACACTTAATTCACTCCCTAGTTACGGTATCTAAATGCTTTTACCATGGCAATGGTTTCTAAGGTGTTTTGATATAAGTTATGTAATGAGATGAAGGGAGGGGGAAATGGTAATAAGGTTAATTTGCACTCTCACTCTGTTAGTTCTTACTTCATATTACACATCCTTCGGGCTCATTTACATTTACGGCTCTTCTGCGCTGGCTGATTCTGTATGCATTCAAAATATGAATAGAAAGACTACCATATGCTGCAGAGCTCTTATTTAAATTAAATTTAATTGGTCACCATTAGTGACTCATTTTAGGGCTGGTTAATAATCGCACCTTAATGCTGGTATTGGTGACAAAGTGGACAGAGGTCATTCATTTTCATTGGTTTGCTTGGCAACAGACAATTTATTGCGCTGGTTTAATTGCCTTTCGTATTTGTTTTATGGCCCGCTGCCTGGTTTCTGTCTGTTGTGGTGTTTTATGGTGTTCGCTGTTCTACTTGAATTATGGCACTTTACTTAAGTGATGGTGTTAAATATGTTTTAATGTGCTTTATGTTTTTTTTTAATGGGGAAATTTAGATTTGGGACACATTTAATCCATTTTTAGCTGTGTGAAAAAAAATAAGTCAGATTGCATAATGATCAGGTTTAATGATACTACTGTGTAGCTGGTTTCTCCTTAATTACTGACTTGAGTAGTTTTTTCATTTGTAAGACACTGTGGATAAAAGCGTCTGCTAAATGACTAAATGTAAATGAAGCAGTAGCTACTGATGTGAGATCAGCAATGTTAAAATGAAAATGCATTCGCTCCAAAACATTTTCAGTTAATTTTGCTGATTTGTGGGACGTACAGTTCTTGGCCACTTTCTGAGGTACACCTCCTGCACCCACTGTCTATTTAAATCACCTCTGCTTAATAGGGCTGTACCTAACGCTTAATTTTGTTATCGATTGATGTAATGACTATTTTTTTCCACTAAGCTAACATTTTATTACTCTGATGTGAGTGTGTTGGTAATTTCAACATCTTAATAGTATTTTTTTTAAAACACGGTATGTGCTCTTTAAATACACAACCTAATAAACTAACCATGAAGATTTCACCTTTTTTAAACTTCTAAAATGTAAATATAAAATATAAACTAGCATTCTTGGTTTACTTTAAAAATAACAAGTTTAATTGAATTGATGAAAGAGTCCGAGGTCGGTACAGAAATTCCAGAAAGTGACCCATGATCTCTTTAATGTAAAACGTGAATAACGTCGCTATTGAACACAAGGGATAACCGACTAGGACTGTAGGACGTTCCAATGCTGGTTCATCAGATTCTGAATATATTTATCAAATTCCTTTCAGCTGTTCATATTTGAGCCAGAGGTGGAAGAGACCGCATTAAAGAACCACCGATAAAGTTAGGAATTCCGACTGAAAGGACCGGGCTCTTACAAACCTGGTTCTTTTCTTTTCTTTACTTCTTTACATGACTATGTTGTTGGAAAAGCACCCAGTTCACGTAGCATGGTGGTGCTGACTAAAAGACAGCGAACATGTGCAGCCAATATACTGGAGGAAGTTCAGTGTTGTAATATAGCACTGTGAATTACTCCCACACTTTTAATGATATCTTGCCACTTGTCTATAGACAAAATACACGCTATTTGTAGGCACAACCATTTATGTGACGCGTCAATGCAAGTTAATGCTAATCGACATATTTATCATCTATTACATTGACACATTGCCCAAGCCCTACTGCTTAATAAATTATGAATTCACTTTGTAATTTTATAGACAGACTGGTCCAGCTGTTTTCTTGCATACCCTTGTAGTCCCCTTGACACTGATTTTGTTGTGGATGACTCAGCACTGTACTGACCCTGATGGATGATGTGTTGGTGTGTGATGCGCTGGTACAGTTGGTGCTAGAACCATCTACTTAACAAAATATTCCTGCAGTATGGGGGTCCTGACTTAAAAAACAGAGTAAACAGAATTAGAGACTTCCACATGACAAAGAGCATCCACATGGTTTGAGTTTTGTAAATGGACAGCAATTGTAAAAGATTTATCTACTAAAGAGGCGAGTAGATGTATGTTTGCCGATATTTTAATAGGTTTTAAGAAAATGTAAATAAAATTCCACAAAAATGTGGCACGTGTGTTATGTCAAAAATCAGCTTGACTGATGATATGGTGACAATGTTCATACAGAGTTACTTGGGTCTTGTTCAGTTGTCAGAGCTGTAATCTGAGTTGAAGACAGTATTTTCAGAATAGAAAAATGTCATATATGTATGTGCATACAGCTTTTGTAGCCACATAAATATACGATCAGTATGTTATTAAATGGCTATTTACACGCAGACCAGCAGAGCGGTGGTTGTTCTTTTCCCACCACTTCCAGATACATTTTGTGCAGTTATGGTACTGCTATTTATAACCTACTATGAGGCTCTAAATAGCTGTACTTTTTTTTAAGCAGTCACAATCAACTGCAGTGTACGTCTGGCTCGAATGAGAACACAAATGAGTACCTACGTTTTTAGAAGATTGGTGATTTTCTTTATTCTTGCTGATGTCCATAGCAGACGTTTAGAGTCAGTCCTTGTGATTTTGAGCAGAAAACTCAGATTACTGATGCTGGTGTATACTTTTTAGATGTGTGAGTAACAGATTTCAGAGAACAAGATGAGTAGATGTATTGCAGTGTCCTTAAGACACATTTGTAAATTCTGCCTTTTATTACATCTGTGTAATTTTTTATTTTTTTTGTTTGTTTTGATGCAGCCATGGACCCATCCATTACGCTGTGGCAGTTCCTGCTGCATCTGCTGGAGGACCAAAACCAGCGGCACCTTATATCCTGGACATCCAGCGACGGTGAATTTAAGCTGCTGGATGCTGAGGAGGTGGCACGTCTCTGGGGGCTACGCAAAAACAAAACTAACATGAATTATGACAAGCTGAGCCGCGCACTGCGCTATTACTATGACAAGGTAAATGCACGGCAAGGTTTACCATGAGAACATTAAGGAGTCTCTGTTCCGGCTACAGTTACTTGGTGTTTTTCGTGAGTGTGCATTAATGTTTAAACGAGAAAAAAAGAAAAAGCTTTGTTTAATAGATTTTATCTGGAATTAATAAACATTGATGACATGTTTTTGTTTATTTGTCACCCTAATGCTTAACAGTTGCATGCAGTGAGCTGTTCTGCCTCAGTTGAATGTAGCTAATTACTCCAGTTGTATTGATGTTACGTTTACATTAGTTAAAAACAAGTATCCCAACTTGATGGATGTGTTCAGAACAGAGGGTTACATATATCATCCCTGGAACAATAAGGGCCTTGCTAAAGGACTTTGGAATCTGAACCCACAACCCATGGATTGCTAGCCCAACACCATAACTACTGAGCTACCACAAATTTGGAGTTTATGAACTGATAATGAGTTATAGCAATTTAGCCTTGTGTTTAGAAAGTTGTGTAGGATGTAATAGAGCATCAGATGAGTGAAAATATGTGTAGATGAAAATGTGACAAATTTATTAGCAGTATTTTATAAATAATGGCCTTCTCTGTCCAAATGTTTTGAAACTCGGTTGGTTGTTAAAGACTAAGCAGATATACAGATCAGTCAACTTTGATGACCATTGGTCAATTGGAAGGCGGTCCAATTGGCTGATGGCGGGCGTAAATTTTGTGAGAGGTAGTTGCATTTTGAAAATCTGATATAGACTGGACAGAAGATGCTGTGTGCTGAGTTTGAGCTGGATCGCATGTATGGTTAGTGAGAGACAGATATGTTAGTCATAGCGCCACCTATGGACAGAGGAGCATCAATATTTTTGACGTCCTCGGGGACTGATGTTGAATGTGTGTGTGAAGTTGTACATTTTTTGAGTAAACGTTTTTGAGTTTTAGATTTTTCAATAAATTATTTAATCTGAATTCTGACATGTAGATTAATTTACATGTAGCAGCCTGGCTGAATAGAAAAGTCCAACTTTTTTTGCAACTATTGAAGAGCATACGCTACTGATTTTTATTTATTTTACGTTTTATACCAAATACATGGGGGTTGACTGAAAAACCTAGGACTAGTTCGCGAAAGTAGAATTAGCTAATTAAGCTAATTTGTGAGAAATCTAAGTGGGTTGAGTTTATCAGTCCAAATGACAAAGTGGTTTGTTTGGAGACTAGAAAAAAATGTAGTCAGTTAAAAAAAAATTGGTATAAATAAACACATTTTGCCACTCTATTGTGCCACCTATAGTCCAATCTGTGTGAATTTTATGTAAGGAAATGCACTGGAACTACTCCGGGTTTAGTGTCTGTAGCACTTATGGTCTTGAATGCCCAACGGTTTTAACTGGAGGAAAAGAAGAAGAAGAAGAACTAGAAAAATCTGAGCAAAAACAATAGGTTTTCAAGCACCCAAAAATGCTTAATGCTTGAAACCCTAAAAAAAACCTGAAATGCTACTTCTGAGTGAAACATATTTGCACATGGGTTTGGTGCCAAATCAAGAACTGGTTTTATGCCTCAATACTGCAAAAAAGACAATGGCAGTCCTGTTGCTTTAATTAGTGAATGTGTAAGCTTGCCATATGAACAGTGGCATTTAAACAGTATTCATAAGTATTTCTGCTTAACGTCATTTATGTTGTTGCCATTATAAATGCTAATATTTATAATCATTTGCTAATGATGTATGCACGACAGATTTATAAACTCTGTTTGTCAATTTGCTACATTTTCATCAACAGAATATAATAAAGAAAGTGAGCGGTCAGAAGTTTGTTTACAAGTTTGTGACCTTCCCCGACCCAAACTCTGCCGATGGGCTTCGAGGGCCAGAGGATGGCCAACGACTCAGCAGTGGAGACAAAGTGGAGGTACACTGTAAACCAGCAGTGGGTTCTGGTGCTACTGTATCCTCCTTGTCCAAGAGCTTACAGCCTCAGCGCTCGTCTCCCAGTTCAGTGCAGCGGAGCTCTCGCAATGATTACATGAAGTCGGGCCTCTACTCCACCTTTACCATCCAGTCTTTGCAAACACCATGCAAGAGCTCTAACAAAACACTTAAATCAGACACAGTTGTGGAAAATGTGACAAAGCCAAGCAGTCAGGAACGGCCATTGCAAGAGGTGAGTCTGCAGGGTAAATCAGAATGTGGGTATTAAATTATCAGAACACCAAACTGGGAGGTTTTTTTTTAGGGAGAATTAAAATGAAATGAGAGACATTGATTTAATGTTCAAAAGAACAGTTAAGTATAATCATTGGAAACTTGACTACTTTAACCAAATAATAAAGTAAATATCTTCTTCGCTGCCAACTCTGAAATTTTGTACAGATACGGATGTGCCAGCCAGAAGCACAGCAGACTACAGTGTCCAATTCATCCACAGTGGAGAGCAGCAGCCTGCAGGTGATCGTCACTCAGCCTTCACCTTGTGCTACACCTGCCCTCAGCCCACAAACACCCCCTGCTCCTGCTACTATGCCTGCGGTGGGTATCTGACCGGTACTGCAACTGTAGCAAAAAGAAAACACTGTAGTTAATCTCAAACCTCAGCAAAAATATAAATATTCAAGATGAAATGAGTAGTACTGTAAGGTGCACTACAGATTGGACTATATATATATATATATATATATATATATATATACTGCTCAAAAAAATAAAAGGGAACACTAAAAGAACACATCCTAGATCTAAATGAATAAAATATTTCAGTTGAAAATCTTTATTTATTAGACAGTGGAAAGTGGAAACTAAACACGTCACTCAAAAATACTACAAATTTAGTCCTGATAAAATTCTGTGCTCTTGTCTTTATGGGGTTAATGGATAACTGGACTTTTTCAGGGTATTATATGCAAATTAGCCCATCATAATTCTAATTTATAGTCTCCATGGAAACGGGAATTGAACATTCCGGAACAGCAACACACACACTCAATCACACATGCCCGCACACACACACACACACACACACACACACACACACACAAAAGCTTGACTTTCCATTCAGTCAGGCTGCTATATTTAGCGGTTCATCAAAAAATACAAAGAAACTATTTGCTAGGTTTTTTTTTAGATCCTCTACTGTGCAGAGAATATTGGAACATTCCCAATTGTGTGGCCTTTGTGGTGGTTGTCATAGTGATAAAACTAAAGCAACATCATTAAGAAAGTCAAATCAATTGTGTTCAGACGACAGCCGTGTTCGTTTGTAAAAATGGCTGTAGATTATGGGTCTGTCCTCAGACAGCTTGAATCCCGGTATCACCTTTCGTGGCTATATTTTGACCCGCTTCTGCCTGTAACAGGACTGATCTACTTTTTTGTTTCTTTAGGCATCAAGCATCAGAAAAACAAGTGCAAATGCAAGTCAGCGAAAGAAAGCAGGTCCAAAATCAGACCTGACTGAGGAACAGAAGCAGGAGATCCGGGAGGCTTTTGATCTGTTTGATACTGATGGTTCAGGAACGATTGATGTTAAAGAGCTTAAGGTAAAAGGGCTTGGGATTTACCTGGTTATCCCGCTAACAAAATCCAGACATACAATACCAGTTCACTGTTGCCAACTTTTCAGTAGGAAAATTAGCTATTGGCTGTTCTTAATGTTGCTAAAAGTTGCCAAATTATGTAAATCACCCAATTTGCGTAATAGAGTAATAACACCCGAAATATGTTACAACTACAAATGAGCTTTAAATAATAAACTTTTGTTGTTGTTTTTTGCCGTTTGCCTAAGCTGTCACTTCTTAACATAAATTTATGACCTTAATGCTTTGTTTAGACCAGGGGGTCTCAACTGGTCTCAGCCCAAGACCCACATGTTCTCTTGGTCATTTAGTCATGACCCACTTTTATACAATACAAACCAATTTTTTAAAACGTGTTCTTTCATTTAATTTAGTGTAGATGCAGTTAATTCATTCTAGAGACTCCAAAATACATTAAAACACATTTTATGGAGAATTAATTTAATGTGTCATACTGAAAACAACTGAAGAACACGTGTGTCTTTAAAAGTTTTCAATAATGCCAGAAAAAGTGGCTAAATTTGTCGCTAGTCACTTCTTAAGAAAGTAAGTCGCAACTATTTAGAGGGTCTAAATAGTTGCTAGGTTGGCAACAGTGTACCAGTCAAAAGTTTGTACATGCCGCCTTCTTGCTCCATTGTGTATATATTTTTTCCACTTACAATATAGGAGGACTTTGTAGCTTTACAATTACAGACCGTAGTCCATCTGTTTTTTGCTTTTTAGTCCCCTGTTGGTTTTCTGATTTCTATTGGTCACAAAATGGGTACAATTTGGGTGGTGGACTGTTTATTGTCAGTTCTGCAGTGACACTGATGCACCGAGGGCGTTTTAATGCAGCAGTGCTGCTGTAGTTTTATTTAAACACCTCAGTGACACTGCTGGGATGGGAATAATGCACCAACCAAATAATATCTACTCTATTAGGGTCCTGAGCATTAGACAATAAGAGTACACACACTTGTTGAACTACAAAGTCCATCTTTACGGTGAGTGGAACCGATAATATGGACATTGCAAATCTTGACTGTTCATCCTGTTACAACCGTAACACAATGGAACGGTTTTAACTTGTTTTTCTTTGAATCAGGTTGCAATGCGAGCTCTTGGTTTTGAGCCAAAAAAGGAGGAGATCAAGAAAATGATTGCTGACGTTGACAAAGAAAACTCTGGGACAATAGACTTCAGTGACTTTCTCTCCATGATGACACAGAAAATGGTACATTATTTACAAAGAATTAAAACAGTGATTATGAAGACATTAGAAGTGCATTGTGTTGTTTTATCAGTCTAGTAACAATTAAATTACTTTATCATCCATAGTTTCTTTATTTATGCCCTACATCATCCCTAAATTTGACCTATATATATATATAAATTATATTTTGATGCTAAATCAGGGTGAGAATGGAAGCTGAAAGAATGGCAGTTCCTATTTAACTGCCTGTGGCTTGATTTATTTTAATACAGGGTGAGAAAGACTCAAAGGAGGAAATCCTGAAAGCATTCAGATTGTTTGATGACGATGGAACAGGAAAAATATCATTCAAAAATCTTAAACGAGTTGCAAAAGAGCTGGGTGAAAATCTCACAGACGACGAGTTGCAGGTGAGCATGACCAGACTCCCGACTGTTACAGTATCCTTATTGCAAAAATGAACACTGCCCTTTTTAATGTGCCTTAAAACGTTTCTCGTCATGTTCCGTCAGCTATGGGTAACCCAATGGTTTGCTGTGCATTCTGTTAAGATTCTGAAAGATTTTCGTTCACCCATAGATAGTCATCATGAACAAACAGCTGATGGCATCAGGGAAATGTCTGTGTCTGACGTTTTGTTCCGTGTCATTCTCTCTGGCAGGAAATGATTGATGAGGCCGACAGAGATGGAGATGGAGAAATAAATGAACAGGAGTTCTTACGAATCATGAAGAAGACCAATCTGTACTGATTTATACTGTTTTGTTTTTTTTTTATTATTTCTTGATCACTTTCATGAACAAGGAATTGAAATTTTAGATTTAAAAAGTCGGAGCAGCTCTGATTCTTTCATTTACAACAGTTTAGTGCTCAGAATATTTAAAGAAATACAATTTTTGTATAAATTCTAATAAAAATGTTTTTGCATAAATCAATCTTTACTGCTGTTTTTTAATCTGGTGGATCAAATCAAAGTGGGGTCTGTGCCAACAATCACAAGTTCCCTGAACGGTTGCCATTCCAATGGTTATTTGATAAATGATGTTCTACACATAATCAATTAATAGAGAGTGTGTAGGAGCTCAGTGGTTGGAGTGTTGGGCTATCAACTGAAGATTGTAGGCTCAAATCATTGAGGAAGGCTCTTAAAACCATCATTGCTCCAGGGGTCCTGATGGCCAACCATGTGTTCTGATCCAAATCATGTTAGGATACTTATAAGTTGTTATTGTTTTATCTTCCACTTAATCCTTTACTAAGGTTTTTTTTTGGGGGAAGGGGGGTTCCCTATCTGTAGCTATACCCTGGATAGGGCACCAATCCTCAATGGATGAACATATACTTACACAGACACACTGTCTATAGGGGCAATTTAGGGCAGCCAAGTTACCTTTAATCTGTGGTTTTAATTGTGGGAGGAAACTGGAGATGACCAAATTAGACAGGAGAACATGGAAATTACCCAGAGAGGCAGATGTGCCAACCTACACACCACCATGCCATCATGGGGAACGCCACCGCGACCCTAGTAGAGGATTAAGCGAAACATAATGAACAATTGAGAAGGATGTGGTAGTTTAGGGGTTAGGGTGTTGGGCTGGCAATCTGAAAATTATGGGTTCAAATCCCAGGTCCTCTGAAGTGGATCTTTAAGCAAGACCCTTACCCTCATTGCTCCGGTGTGGAGGGCTGGATCAACCCTGTCTGACTCCAATCATCAAGTTGGGATACTTACAAGTTGCTTTGGATAAAAGCATCTGCTCAATGACCAAATGTGATGTAATATAAATTTAAAGAAAATAAAATGGTTTATGGATGACCAAGAAAACTTTCCAACCAAACTACTAAAATGATTTAAAAAATGCACAATTAAATCTTTCGATTTTTAGTTTAGTCTGTTTTAGCAGTCTGGAGTTATGTAGCATCCCTGTTCAGCAACGCTTGCACAAATATGACCTTTACTAAAGAAACGGAAGTAAAACATTGTCGAGAAAATGCAGAATTTGTAGATGTACAAGTAATAGAGCAAACAAACATGTTCAGGATGCAAACTTGTGCTGTAAAATTGTTAAATGATGGGGTCTTCTACAACATGACGAACATTAAGACACCTCAAAATCAATTGTATGCCTCCAGATAAGCAAGTTAAAGGCTTTAACATGGCTTTCTGAGTTACAAGATTTGAACATTATTTGAATATTTCAAAAGACTTGAAAAAAGCCGCAAATCTTAAATGACTAGAACCCTTACAAGAATGAAAACTCGGGCAAAATCTCATTAAATGAAAACAGGATTCTTTAGAAGTTTGCCCGCTGCATTTTATATTATGATATACACTGCTCAAAAAAATAAAGAGAACACTTAAGCAACACAATGTAACTCCACCTCAACCACACTTGTGTGAAATCAAGCTGTCCAGTTAGTGTGCAACACTGATTGTGAGTCCATTTCACTTGCTGTTGTGCAAATGGAACAGACAACAGGTAGAA
>JAOUQT010043204.1:0-11042 GCA_025769995.1 Xyliphius kryptos
GAGAATATTTTACTTTTTTTTTTACTCTCCTTCTCACTATGCATGGTGCGAAGATGCGCTTGCTTCCTCTTCCAGGCTTGTTTGTCACAGTTCCAGATGTTTGGAACTTTTTAATGATTGCTCTGATTATAGATAAGGGTATCTGCAGGTGAGGGGCTATTTCTTGTAGCCATTGCCTGATTTTTAAAGGTCGACACACAGAGTAGGAGAAATGGGCCTCTGTGTAACGCCGTATTTATACCCCAGGTAAACATGAATTACTTATTAAAGGTTCCTAGATACTTTGATCCACTTCTACAGTAGAAATGACACAAATGGTTCAAATAATTAGATTTCCAATTAAGGGTGCCAATAATGGTTTAACAGGTCAATTTCATTTTTTAGTCAGGAATTTTTGTTTACTTAAGTTAAATGTTGCTTTTTATTTTTCAAAAAAAAAAAAAAGGATGGGCACTAAATGCATGCAAAATAAATTTATGGAGGGCACTATATGCATGCAAAATAAATTTACGAGCATTTTCTTTAAGAAACTAACTCATCCTCAATAATGAAAATCTACATTTTAAATACTCTGGGTTAGATCTGCGTTTCGCGGTCCTGCCTTCGAACAGCAGCAGGTTTAATGAGCATGCTGCACACATCTGACTTGAACTATGAACACGCGTGACTGAGTTGTTTTGCTCTCAGTAATTGTCTGGTATTTGAATCAGAACACTAGTGGTTAAATAAGCTGTTCGTAGTTAAATGTCTATACGACCATCTCATTTGGTCATATAGACTCCTGTTTTGAGTCGTAGATATCTTTTCCTGCAGACCTATCTTAAAACATAATGGGTTCTATGCTGTGATGAATTACCGAGTGTCTAATAAAAATATTGCGATTTAGTGTACATGCCGTCCCAGTCATAGGGCAGTCATAGGCTTGTGGTTAAGGAACCAGCCTTGTGGAAATATGAATGCCAGGAAAATCGCAATCTCCAAGAAATAAAACAGCCATAAACACCAGTCCCACCACAAATCTCCGACTCACAAAGTATCAAACAGTGTATTCGCTAGATGTTGAATAAGTCACACTAAACTGACTCAGGAGCACCTCCAAAAAGGATGAACTTTCAGTAACTTGCTACACTTGCAATACAGCTGTCGTGGGGTAGAAAAGGATAAGAACCAGTGACCGGATTAAACCACAACAAGAATCAACTTTGTTGTCGACATGGCACACAATTATATGTTGATCACTCTACCATGTAAACAACTGTTGCCGTGTCCACCAGCTCCGCCAGTCCTGTTGTCTGGCTTTCTCGCTGCGGCGTAGGATGTTACAGCTTATAAAGGGACACACTTGTCATTAGGCAGAGCAGCATCAGGAGTGGTAACCAGGATCGCTGATCTACGCATCAGGCTCCGGCTTTTTTTGACGTTGCGTTTGCATTTACCTTCGAACGCAACACTTTGGATGGATTAGGGTCTTGGCGAGTTCCTACAAAGCTGAAACTTGGCTCCCTCGTTCCTAATCATATTCTTGTTTCTCTATTCCAGCAAGCGGTGATGGAGTCAGTGAACGGACTGAAGGCTCTGTCGGTGGGACGTGTGGTTGTGGTGAACAATTCTCAGCACTTTAATGCGTTAGGTGTCATTTTACAGGTCTGTGTGAACCTTTTCTCATTTTGAGAACTCTGGAACTTTTTTGTTTGTTAAATGTTCTGTTGCTGACAGGTTTCCACTGACTCAGTGAATCGGATGTTTACGGTCCTCATCATGTGTGAGAAAGGAAAGGAAGAAGCGACAGGAAGCCCTCGGCCGAATCTCTGCTTTTCACACCTGCTTAACACCAGCCTTTTTATTCCAGAAGGTCAGTCAGACGTCTCACGCAAACACACGATTATTTAAATAAAATAATATAACTGTGGGCAACGTTAACATCAAAGTAATTAATGTTATTACTGAATTTGCACGATATACAATACATTATTTTCTCAATGTATTATAAATTTTTAAACTGCATTATAAACTGCATTTTGTAATTTGGCCACTAGATGCCAGTGTTTCATTGTAAGAGAAACCGAAATCTTGGTACTCAGCGAGCAGGGTTCATTTTAAAACTGGACAAGATTACATCGCAGAAGACCAGTTTATTAAGAGCTTGTTTTCAATGAACACATTTATGAATCAAATCTTGTTTTTTATTGTAATGTATTTGTAACCATTTTATAAAAGCAATAAATCACTTGAGGTTTGGCATTGTTGCCAGTGCAGTTACACCTGTTTACATGTGATTTATTCACAAAAACACTGCCCTCTTGTACCTTATTGCTTTTGGATTCAGTTTCCCACACTGTGATATTGTGTCTGGTCAGGTCCATGCAGTCACACAGTGCAGAAGCTGAAACCTCAGGACATCTCCGTCATCACAACTAAAACCCTGAAAGTCATTCCGGAGAGAATAATCGACAACTACAACAAGAGACAGCAGCCTCGCTTCAGGTGAGTCCCTGCAGGATTGCATTTAACGTCAACGACCCAAAATGATTCCCATTTCAGAGCATTAAATTTGTCTCTCTATTAGACTGGATCCACCTGGTCAAGCTGTTTCCACTGCCACTCAAGAGCTCCTGCGATTGGCTGAGGCCAACCCAGATGGCATCGCCACCCTTGACCCAGTCAATGATCTACACTTGAAGAGCATGGATGCAGTGGAGGGTGTAATGAGGCAGCGAGTCCTGCAGGAGAGCCTTAAAGACTTCCACTGTATCCACTGCCCCACCTTTACTGAGCAGGTGCTGTTGTCCCTTTACTCCAACCTTACTTACTAACATCTCAAAAACATTTTAATTTGTATAATATATTTACCCTGTTTCCTCCACATTATGACGGCCCCTGAATATAAGACCTAGTAGAGGATTTGCTGAGTTGCTAAATATAAGGCTTCCCTCGAAAGTAAGGCATCAAGAGGCCCATCGCTGCAGCCATCCCCGTTGTCCCCTACTGTCCCCTACGGTATTGCAGCTTCTGGCCACCAGAGGGAGCTCACCACAGCAAAGAAGAAACAATGTACGGTTTGGTGGCAGGCCATGGGATAATGGCAAACTGTGTGTGCAGCCACCAAACCGTACATGGTCCTTGCTGTGCTGTGGTGAGCTCCCTCTGGTGGCCAGAAGCTCCAATACCATCCCTGCTACTATACAACTACTGTAGAGTATATAGTAAATGTTTTGTTTTGTTCAACAATAATTAAATTTGGAATTTTTCTTCATGCAAAAATGAGACATCCCCTGAAAATAAGACCTAGTGCATCTTTGGGAGCAAATATTAATATAAGACACTTTTATTGATTTGTGATAAACCCTCCCAGAAGGTCGATTTTGCTTTCATTAAAGGCATTTATGAATTAAACCTTTTTTTATATTTTAGTGTGTCAGTAACTGTTTTATATAAGAAATAAGGCACTTGAGGTCGTGGATTATTGTGAATAACTCACAGGAAAGAGGTGTAAATCACTTTCACTTAATTGATGTTTGCCATATGTCATTCTGTGACAAAAAACATAAGTGGTACATGGAAGTTGTGGTTTGATAATGGCTGGTACTTGGTCTGAAAAGTAAATAACCACTCGGACTAGAGCGGCAAAACTAAATGAGGCAGATACTGCAGACTTTACTTAGTTGAGAAGACTCCCTGGAATAGCATAATTTCAGTGCCACACCCTCTACTGATGAGCTGGGTAAAGAGGTAAAATTCCAGCACAGACTGATCTCAGATAACCAACCCAACATCGTATTGTACGATTATTGTAAAAAATAAAATCATGATTATAATGAATAATTGTAATGTATTAAATCGTGATTATTTGCAAACATGATTAATTGGCTCATCCCTATTCCCAATACTGGCCACAGAGTGTACCACTGCACCCTTAATGAGTTCAGCAGTTCGCTGTTGTTCCCAGGCAATCGAGTGAGTTGGGTTAACAACCTTCAGCGCTGAGCTATCACTGTCAGTGTGAAATAAATCGTTTTAAAGGTATTTAATTGTGTCTTATGGTAATCCTGCTTATGCCATCAGCCGACGTTAATGAAGCTGTGGCGTGCAAACCTAATGCCCTCTAAGCCGATATTGTTCGCTTCAGCAGCTGCCATCAGGCCGTCGGTGAAATAAGATTAAGCTCTTCTCTCTGCCACTAACCTATTTGTAATTGGATGCAGACTCAGCAGCACCTCAGCGTTTATGGCGTTTATGACCCGATGGGATTTTCTTACGTCGTCCTTTTTCTGTTTGCAGTTTGTGCGTGTACAGGAGAGGATGACTCTGCAAGAGGAGATGGACAAACTGCTGTTCCTGAACTCTGATCAGTCTCTGACTCTGCTGCCGGAGTATCATCAGAGAATCAAGGTCAGGACCTTAAAACTGTCAGTTACACAGAAGATCAATGCAGGAACTAATAACGTACTCTCACCAAGCCTTTTATTAAATAAAACTCTTCCCTTATCCATGCAACTATCTAATCATCCAATTGTGAGAAAATTCTATGTGGTGCAGTGCATTATGAGCAATCTCTTTAACAGACATTTTTCCAGAAATCGTGTTCATATACACACTGAAAGAGAGCACACATGCCTGAATCAGTGGACAGCTGTAGGGGATGACATTAGTCACTTGGCGTATAGTGATTGGCACGTGGGTAGAGTGGATTGGATGATTCGAGGCGATTGGCGCGCAGGTAAAGTGGAGCAGATGACGCGAGGCACTTGGCGCAATTGGCGCACGGGTAGTGTGTGTGTGTGTTGTCGTCCAGAGTCCTGCATTAGTCAGTTTATCTCAATCAATATGTGTAGATATTAAGATTTTGCAGAATGTTTGTGTGATTTTAAATGTCTCGATCTGCAGGTTCTGGAGGCTCTGAACTACATTGACGGCACGGGTGCGGTGCAGCTAAAGGGTCGAGTGGCCTGTCAGATCAGCAGTCACGAGCTGCTGCTCACAGAGCTGCTGTTTGAGAACACTCTGAGTCCACTGGCACCAGAAGAGAGCGCCGCACTGCTGTCCTGCTTTGTCTTTACCCAGAACACACAGATAGAGCCTCACATCCCAAATACAATCCAGGAGGTAAAGTATGCGTGTCGGTCACAGTGAAGATGAGGTGGGCTTTGTAGTCTCTCATCAAAACATTTGGTCGTTTTGGTCATTATGGTAAATCAATTCTAATAGAGGAGAAAAAGTTTATTAAAGCATATAAGGTACGAAAGGGCGTGCATTAGTGTGAATAAGGAGACATCTGAGGACATCAGGAAAAAGGTGGTGATAGCCCAATCAGTCTGGGGTAAACTACACGACCATCTCCAAAAGATTCCAGCTTCGTCTCTCCACTGTGAGACAAATAATTTACAAATTACAAATTACACTAAGTATCACCGCAACTCTGCCCAGAAGAGGACGGCCATCAAGACCTACGCCAAGAAGCACCAGAAAAATTATTATGCAGGTAAAGGCCAACCCACGCATCACCTCCAGAGAGTTGCAGACCTCTTTGTTAGCATCTGGGATGAATGTACATGCGTCTGCAATCAAAATATCAATAGAAATGCCATTCATGGGAGAGTTGCTAAAAGGTAGCCATTGCTGGTCCATTCCCTTGACGGATGAGTCCAAAATTTACTTATTTGGCCATAATTACAGGCGCCATGTTTGGAGAAAGGTCAACACTGCAAATAAAGAGAAAAACCTCCTCCCAACAGGCAAGTATGGTGGTGGAAATGTGTAAGTCTGGGAATGGCTTAAGAGAAAGAAGATTCAGACTCTGGATTGGATCGGTCAGAGTCTGGACCTCAATCCTATAAAATTGCTGTGGCAAGATCTGGTGCTACATGCCAGATAATCCTCCAACCTTTCTCAACTGGCAGAGTTCTGCAAGGAGAAGTGGACAAAATCCCAAAAAGCAGATGTAAGGCACTCGTTTGTGGTTACAGAACACATTTGTTTGAAGTAATGGCTGCAAACGGAGGAGCCACAAGCTACTAACTAAAAGAGTTCACATACTTTTGCACTTGGCAGATTTTCTTTTTTGTTTGAGAGATAAAATACTTCTGTTATGTTTTTTTTCTTTGTGTCACTTATTTGGAATATGTGCTTTACAATTTGACATTTGGATGTTCCTTTCATATAATTATTATAATTTTCTTTAAAAAACAATGACCATGTTTGGGTGGTTTACAAACTTTCAAACAGCACTGTAATCTAGTTCGGTTTTCAAAGTGAACGCTGATCGCTGATTAACGGGTTCTCTAACAGGCAAATCTTGCCACCTAATGGCCAAATTACAGAAATTATAAAACTGGAGGAATAAACAACAGGAAAATAATGTATTGTAAATCGTGCATTGATACGAATGTAAAACAGGTAGAGATGTGTGTCAGCTTTATCAGATTTATGGACAGGAACTACCTGTTTTCTAATTGAATTTGAAGCAGTACCTGGATTGTTTGGTTTCTTTAACATATTTATTACTTGCTCTGTGATGGTGATCTAAATCTCCAGATATTTCATGCGCCATGGGTTTTTGTTTCAGTGAAACACCAGCGAAGACTCTCGCGTATGAGAGACTTTGATTCAAATCTGAGTGATCAGAGCACGTAGCTGCCGTTCTGTTATCAAAGAGTAGTTACTGGTACAGCTGTTTTATTCTGAGCCTGCAGCAAGGGCAGAACACCTACAGAGCCACACATACAAAATCCACTTAGCTCACACAAATGCATGCCAACACCCCCCCCCACACTCCTGTATCTGGAGTCAAACATCTGTGGAACATGAAAGAGCTTTAAACCAGGTCTAAATTAGTGATGAAGGTAAAGTGGGAGTTTTGCACTCTCAAGCAGAATCGGAATCACTGCCCTGCCACAGATCCAGATGAGCCATGCCCACAGGTGGCTCCACCCGTCTGGCTTCACAATGAGAACAGAAGGAAATGAGATGTTACAGTGTAGTGGAGCTGTTACCAACCAATTATGAGGAATTAAAACTGAACATATTTTTTATTGGTGGTTTGTTTATCGATTTGTTGTCAATAGATATCCCAACTAAATATGTGCTTCATCGCCATCTGTTGGTCAGTTTAGACGGTCGCGTTTTCTTCTCTAAGAACATATTTCACCTTCACTGATTTATTATAATATTATATGAAGTGACATCAAGGTTTTATTAAAGCAATAAGACACAAAAGGGCAACGCTTAGCAGAGTCCAGTTAGAGCTCTTTCCCAATATTATTTATTCACAATAATATCCTTGAGAGCTTACTGCTTTCATTAAACACACTATAATATAAAAAACAAGGTTTGATTCTTAAATGTATTTATTGAAAGCATAATTGTTAATAATCTGGTCTTCCATGACCTAATCTGGTTCGTTTTTTAAAGTGAACACTGATCGCCGAGTAACAGTTTTCCACTTTCTCGAACGATCAAATCCTTTCCCTATGTACAGAACATCACGTATTGATACAAATGTGAAGCGCTCCGAGGTGTGTGTTATTGTCACGGCTGGACAAACGGCCAATCAGATTTGAGGAGCAGAACTACCCGTTTTATAATAACAATTATATAATGCCTCTGAAATTAAAGCGTCTTAAATTGGATTTGTTGTTGATTTCCTCCAACAGGCCATTGATCGGGTGCTGGGTGTAGCCCAGCGTATTGGAGAGCTGCAGCGTGACTGTGGTCTCAGTCAGACTACTGAAGACTTTGTGTCCCAGTTCAAGTTTGGACTGACCGAGGTGGTCTACTGCTGGGCCAGAGGCATGGTGAGCACTGATCTCAAAAACCACACCCCCCTGTTTAGCAACCCACTCGGACACGGAGGAAATGGATCATTACTCACACACTACACAGGGCAATTTAGAGCAGTCAATTTAACTCGAATCCATGTTTTAGTGGGATGAACCTGGTGGAAACCCACACAGACACGAGGCGAACATGGAAACTCCACCCAGATCGGGATTCGCACCGGGAATCCCCAGTGCTGAGAGGCGAACGTACTAACCACTAAGCCACCGTGCCACCCAAATTCAGTCTTATAATGTGTTATTTATGGCTCGTCAGATAAATACATTTTAAAAAAAGGTAATGCAATTCCACCTTTTACCACATGTTGACAGCTGCGTTGTAATTCTGTCTATTGCCTCTGCTTTTGTGAATTGAGGACATATCATCAGATATTCAGGGGAAGAGGAGTGGCTTTTGATTATTTATTATTAGCCTAAAGCGATAAAGCAGTTAAATTATTTTGTTGAGATTACTTAAAATGAGAAAGTTTTTTATCCGACGAATTAAAAACAAGACTTGTTACACTTTTTACAGATTTTTAGATTTTTTTAAGATTTCATTTTTTGCGATTTGCATCTCATTCCGTTACTGATTTTTATAAATTGACAACACCACAAATGTGACAGAGAAGCTGCTTCACCTTAAATTTAAATTTCTTAAATGTAAGGTATTCTATAAAGTTTGTTCAATGTTTTCTGACTCTCCAGATATAAAAGAATTTAGTGTTTAGAGTTGTTCGCTCCAGAGTGGCTTATATTCAGTCACACTCCCATTTGAAAGATAAATATAATTGTGTCTATAAAAATTGTTTTATAACAGTATGTATTTTTTTTAGAACTTACATGGTGAAAAAATGTCAGAAGGAATTATAAGCCCCCGGGCATCTCCACATTATCAAATTTGCCCCCCTTTGCAAAAAGTTTGGACACCTTTGTTTTTAATATAAAATGCATATTTATAAATGTGTGCTAATTTGTTTTGTTTGTGTGCATCAGCCGTTTGCTGAGATCGCCCAGCTGACGGACGTGCAGGAGGGCACGGTGGTGCGCTGCATTCAGAGGCTGGACGAAGTCCTGAAGGAAGTGAGACAAGCGGCTCGTATTGTGGGAGACTCCGTATTGGGCAGCAAGATGGAGCGAGCATCGTTGGCCATCCGCAGAGACATCGTGTTTACCGCCTCTCTCTACACCCACTGAGAGCACACGGGAATGAGGAACATTCATAAGGCAGTTATGGGATGCTGTCAGTTGTGATGAGTGAACATCAAAGCCAGAGAAAGAACATGGGTCCAAATGTGTATTTGAATGCAAAGCACATGTTTACATGAAAGGCAGAAAGAAAGTGCGTGCTTGAGGCGTGCCATCACACATTAAACACAAAACCAATTACGAGTTGTAATTTACTGTACAGTAATAAAATCTACTGTAACAAAGTTTAGGCCAATGATGTACACACACTATCTGCAGAAATGATGGCGTCGCAATCAGTCTTGATTACATGTGGTCATTTAGACACTTTAATCCAAGGGGACTTACAAGTACCCCATCTTGATTGTCAGAAAATGGGACCATGATCCAGCCCCCTGGTGCAATGAGTGTTGAGGGTCTTGCTTAAGGACCCACATTGGACCTGGGATTTGAACTCAGAACCATTGGATTGCTAGCCCAACACCCTAAACACTGAGCTACCACTCCCATCCACCCATTATCTTCTGCTTAATTTTCTAATAGGGTTGTGGGGTGGTTTTCCATGCCCATCCAGGGGGAAATATTTTGCGTGCTGGGCAGATATACTCGGGACAGGGCACCAATCCATCGCTGGTCAAATTCACTTACACAAACATACACTATATGGGGCAGTCAATTCACCTTGAATCTTTGTTTTTGGACTGAGAGAGAAAACTGGAGGAAGGATACAGGGCAAACATAAAAACTACACCCTGATTGGGTTTCAAACCTAGATCCCTAGTGCTGATAGGTCAATGTACTTAACCACTAAGCCCCCGTGCCGCCCGCTACTAGCTTTGATAATAATGCCGCACTGTTCCAAAACGCTGAACCCCGAGGTTTCCAATGTAATGAGGGGGGGGGGGGGGGATGGGGGCAGTAACCTGAGCAGAGAGGCCCAGACGTTTCTCTTTTCAGCCACCAGAGATGCTCGGGAGATGGGATCATTCCCGCGTGTACTCGGTCTCTCAAAAATCATGGCTTAGTAGTTAGTATGTTGACCAGTCAGCACTAGGGATCAGGGTCTGAAATCCAGTCATGGTGGATTTTTCATGTTTGCTCTTTGGGTTTCCTCCAGATTCTCCAGTTTTCTTCCACAGTCTAAAAACAAAGATTCAAGTTGACTGCTTTATTTCACATGGAAATGGCACTGTAATCTAGTTCCTAGATACAGGGCTGCAAATTTGACTAGAATACTTTGGTAAACAAAGTTCTTTTTTTAAAAAAAAACATTTTTTAGGAGTCCTTGTAATCCGTTTACATTGCAAATGTGAGCAGATGCGTTTTTCTGATGATTTCTGGTGAATCAAATCCGGGACCGTATTGCTGTGAGGAGGTGGTGCTAACCGTTGCACCACCATACCGTCCTAATGTTGGCTTGGTTAAATGTCTGTTTTTAGTAAATATAATATAATTTGCTTTAAATGGCATGACAAATGTACATTTATATATATACACATATACACAAGTGTGTGTGTGGGGGGGGTGATCTCTCACTCTATACTATAGTAGTCTAGGATTTGGACACACCCCTTTTTTGCTCCACTTATCCTCCATGTTCTGCTGCACTAAAACCCCCTCACCGCATCAGTGTCACTGCAGAATTGACAAACAATCCACCACCCAAATTATACCTGTTCTGTGATGCTCCTGACCAATAGAGAACAGAACCAACAGGGGACGGACAAAAACAAAGAAAACAGATGGACTACAGTCTGGAATTATATATAAATAACATATTCTGCTCAAAAAATAAAGGGAACACAAACAACACAATGTAACTCCAAGTCAACTACACTTCTGTGAAATCAACATGTCCAGTTAGGAAGCAACACTGATTGCTTTTGTGCAAATGGAACATAAAACAAGTAGAAATGAGAGGCACCTAGCAAGACAACCCCTATAAAAGAGAGCTTCTGCAGGCTTTTCTGTTCTCATCCTTTCTGGCTGATGTTTTGGTCACTTTTGCATTTGGTTAGTTCTCTCACCATAGAGGTAGCATGA
>JAOUQT010043225.1:0-11041 GCA_025769995.1 Xyliphius kryptos
ACTGTCTAGATCCCGCCCACCCGTTAAAACGGGTCCTAAATACAAAAATCGAACGATTGCAAAAATGAGAAGCGCAACCATAAAAATGTGCAACAAAGAAAATTGCTTACGAATTCTGTTTTAGAGTTCACAAAACTTTTGGACCCGTTTTGACGCCATTCCCAAGAAGCTTAAATATTGATTCACAGGCCTCAGATTAGGGCCCAGGTCCTATTGTGTCCCCATACACATTAAACTGCATCAGCTCACTTCATTCTGATCTACCAGTTGCACTTCAAATACAAAGTGTCAATACAAGCCACACCAAACACAGAGATGCAGTTATGTGATGGTAGAGTTTGGCACTTTAGTAAACACCACATGAAGATGATGAGTTGCTAATATGACAGCTAAATGCCAATAAAGGCTCACAGTGAACTTAGCCATTGTGACCACATGAAAACAAAATCTACTGGTTAAATCACTGCAAGGACAAACAGTTTTCAAACTTAATCATGTTTGACAAAACGAAGTGCATATGGTTTAGCAGTATTACTAAATACCCCTACAGACCTGTTGACTTAAAATAACACTGATTCAGACCAGCACCAATACACAATACCGTGTTAGAATGAGGCTATTTGCTATTTACTTCGCTATTACTGATTTACCTCACACAAAGCCATTAAGTGTTAAATGACTAGAAATTGCTCATAAAGTCGTCATTTTTAATGTTTACTTAAAACAAATCATCATTTATGCAGGTGTGTTCAAACTTGAGGCTACGGTCAACCATGGTGAACCAGCTAAAATGGTCAGTCGGGTTCACCTGGTATTTTTATTTATTTATTTTTCGGTTACACTTTCTATGAATCCATTATTTATAATGCATTATAAGCGCATTTATAAATCATAAAGTATTCATAATGCTTTAGAATGTTCATAATAAGCGTCATAATTTGTTATAACAATTTGACATGATGACAATTTTGGTTTTAGAACTCAGTGACATAATGCATTATAAAATGAACTCACATAACACTTTTGATTCTTGGGATGTTTGGAAAGTGTAACTTAAAATAAAATGACACTTTACTTAGTCTGTAAAGAGCATTTATAAATATTTACGAATCATTATGTACATCTATGTATACAGTTTTTTAATTTTTTTTATAATATATAAAAGTAACTAATGACAACACTGTATGCCCGTATAAGTGAGTTTATAAGCTTTTATAACAGTTATAAGCACTTAAGTCATTTTCAGGAAAAAACACTTGTTAAACACAATCGTTATAAGGCTTTATGTCACTGGTTTCTATAATAAGGTAATAAAGAGTTACAATATATAATTTATGATGCATTATGTCACGTTGTGTTATAAAGCCTTATGGCAGGTTCTTATAACACTTTGAGTGTGGTTATGTACATCTATGAACATGAACAAAGGCATCTGACAAGTATTATAAAGTGTTTTAAATACTTTATAAAGCTTTATGAATGTATGTATTATGAATGTCAGATTTATGGCAAGTTACACGTTTAAAAGAAAAAAATAATTAAATTTCTGAAGATATTTGTCCTTGCAGTTAGTCATGATATGATGAACCTTTGAGGAAAAGTCTATGAGGATGACTACAGCCAACTTGGGCCTACAGCAGTCTGTACTAAACACACACAAAGACAAAACTATGCTCCTACTGAACCACAGAATGAGAGGGGGGTACATGAGAGGAGTGGTTATCTAACCCAACAGACCAGAGGTCAAGTGAATGAGTTAAGGGTTTTTGACCCTGCGGTGGTTAATGAAATGTGATTAATGTAAGTAGGGGAAGGAGGTCAGAACAAGGGTGAGAGGGGTAGAAACAGACCAAAGTCCAACTAAAAAGAGGATGAGAGACAGAGAGGGACAGGCTTACCATCTGCGTGTTTGTAGCCATTAGCTGAGGAAAGGAAGGGGGGAAAAACAGGGCAAGAAATAAGATGAAACCAAGAGATAAAACAAAATTGAGAAATCAACAAGAGAAGGAGAGGGAGGAAGGGGAAGCAGGGGCAAGAAAGTAAAGAACAAAATTAGGATGTTACAAACACAAAGAAAACCCAAACCAAACCGGCAAAAGGTAATCCAAAAAGATTCTCATGAACAAATGGCACAGAGAAAGATGCCTGACTTCTCAGCATGTAAAGTGTCATAAATTTATGAATAGTGGAGCATCTGTAATGACTATGAATGTGTGTAAAAAAAAAACAAAAAAACAAAACTGACCAAACATTGTTATCTGGATCGTAGTCTTACAGAACCAAAGGAACCAAACTACAACTTGACATGCATCCACATACGCTCAACACCACTCACTCAGATCGCATGGCAAAGATTTAAATAGGAAAAAAAACCACCAAACAAACAAAATATGATTAAATTAGAATAAAGATCTTCAGTTCTACGTGATGACATATGCACAGTTAAAGCACGTTATTTTACCTGTCCGTTGCTGGTGAAAGTGGTGTTATCAAACAGGAAGAAAGCACCAAAGAAGAAGACCACTGCATCGAAGACCCCCAAAAATGTCCAATAAATAAAATTAGGCCATTGCAGCAGGGAATTCTTTGCAATGTCTCTGAAAAAACGTTTTTCAAAATGAGTTAGGAAAAAAACACACATCAGACTAGATGTATACATTCACAGTTTACAACCTATGGCCCAAACCGGGGACCTGCAGGTCACATAGCTGGCCCCTTTTATAGCTCTTGTATCAGGTTTGTCACATTACTTGTATTTTATTTTATAAAAAAAAACATCTGGGGAGCGCTGGGGATTCCCGGTTAGAATCCCAATATGGGTTGAGTTTGCATGTTCTCCCCGTGTCGCCGTGGGTTTCCTCCGGGTTCTCCGGTTCCCACATTCCAAAAACATAGAGGTAAATTGAATGCTCTAAATTGCCCTGTATAGTGTGTGTATGTGTGTGTGACTGTGTGACTGAGTGAGTGAGGGTGTACCCAGCGACAGATTGGCGCTCTGTCCTGGGTGTATCTGCCCAGCGCCCGAGACGCTCTTTCCTGGATGGGCATGGGGAACCCCCCCCCGCGACCCTCATGAAGGAATAAGTGGAAGATAATGAATGAATGAATGAACATCTGAAACGTATGATTTAGAATTTAAGTTGCAGCATGGTGTTTCCTAAAATAGTCATTTAAAGACACTGTTTTTTTAAATGATTGCTTGCATTATAATCTGGAGCTGTAGTAGAAGCAGAAATCCATAAGCTTAAAAATAAAGTATAATAAGGATCCCTACTCTATTTTATGAGCCATTTAAAAAGTCTCACGCTGCAGTTTTCAGCCCTGCAGTTCCAACCCTTTTTGGAATTCATGGTTGAGTTAGATGATAAAGATAAAGCACCCATTGAAAATTCTGCTGAATAATAAGGGCACAATTCCGTGTAAGGATTGAGTAAGCAAAATGATTATTAAGTGCAATGAGGTGTCCAATAAAACCTCTCATTAGCTTTACTGGCTTTCTGTGAGCCAGATGATTCCTTTAACCCCTTTCTTTCTGCTGCCTCTTGGGATAGAATTTATCCAACGTGATTATAAATAACTGAAATAGACAAATCCCATATCTGGCAATTTCAGTTTGGTTAATACAAAAAGAACAAAAATGACCACATCGTACCAACTGTAAACTTAAATGGTGGAGGAATAATGAAGTTTGGAGGTGGTAATATCATGGCGTGGGGCTGTTTTTCATGGTACTGGCAAACTTTAAATAATTGAAGGAAAAATGAAAAAATGTTCAGAGACATTCTTGATAAAAATCTGCTGTCATCTACTAGGATGATGGTGAAACGTGGGTGTACATTTCAGCAAAAACAATGACCCCAAACACACAGCCAAGGAAACTCTCAATTGGTTTCAGAGAAAGAAAATAAAGCTGCTAGAATGGCCCAGCTTTGTATGTATGGATAACTTGGGTTGTTCCCGACATCTGGTGAAAGTTCCATGTCAATCGCACCTCTAGAAATATATTGACTGAGAAAAATGGTGACGTGTTGAATACCTATTTCCCCCGCTGTATATACGCAGTGGGCTCTGTATGTGAGTGTGTATACAGTACATTCATACACTTCCCACCTTTAACATACATTTCCAGCCTCATAAAGCAGCACACACTTTGAAAATGCAAAGAAAAAAATCTTTAAACCCTCTGGCTTCGTTTCATAGGGGCCCGAATGTAAATGAGGTTAGCAGCAGTTCTAGCCTCGTTCCGTTTCTCACCGGAGTGTACGGCGAAGCGGCGCACAGCGATGCTGCAAGCGGTTTCAGGTGTGAGCGAACGCCCGAGACTCTCCCAGGCAGCCGCTACGTCTTCAGGCTGACATTTCAAACCGGCACCTTATTCCCGGCTGCTCCACTTTGGAACCTAGTTTCCCTCCTGCACCCGTTTTGCATTGAGCTGCGGGGCAGCGCCGCACCTCCTCCGTGCACACGGATTAGATAGAGAGGAGAGTGGGTTTCAGTTTTGGGGACAGTCAGCCGTTTGCTTTGGCCTCATGTTCCGTTTGAAGTTATGGGATGGTTGGAGGGCTGTGTTTAATTTGCAGTGCTGTGTGTAGAGCGACATACTGCTCGTTGTATACGGTTCTGTTTCCATTGTGATGAGATCTGTCGTTTATGAAGACGCACTCTTTCACTCTGCATCGAAAAATTGTTCCTGCTGGGATGTGTGTGTGTGTGTGTGTGTGTGTGTGTGTGTGGGCTTTAGCTAAACCGTTCTTTTTGGTACGAGGCCAGAACACATACCGAGGGCACGTTCTGCGTGGGAGTTGAAAGCTTGCCTTCCATAGAAGTTTTAATAAATAGAGAGATAAACGCAGTTGTCTTTTCCCTGCTCCTTTCATTAAAAAAAGATATATTTATTTATTTTCTAGCTAGCTAGAACCTTCTGCACTTGATGGAACCAAGAACTCCTCTTTAGTATCAGCAACTTGAACTTTTAAACTAAACTGATTAAGGTTCGGGGCGGCACGGTGGCTTAGTGGTTAGCACATTCCTGGTTCGAATCCCTATCTGGGTGGAGTTTGCATGTCCTCCCCGTGTCTGCATGGGTTTCCTCCCACATTCTAAAAACATGAAGGTAATTTGAATGCTTTAATTTGCCCTGTATAGTGTGTGTACATGTGTGTGGCTGTGTGTGTAAGTGTGAACCCAGTGATGGATTGGCACCCTGTCCTGGGTGTATCTGCCCAGCGCCTGAGATGTTCTCCCTGAGATGGGCATGGGGAAACCCACCGCGATCCTCATAAAGGAATAAAGGGAAAGATAATGGATGAATGAATGAATACTTATGGTTCTCTGTTGGAAGCAATAAGGGTCAGGTGCTTTCTTCAAGTTCCCTCATTGGTAACGTCGGTCATCTTGGGATTTGAACCTCCAACCTTTAAAATGACAGTCCAAAATCTTAGCTAATCCTAAGGGGCTGGTAGCGCAGGGGTTAGGGTGTTGTGCTAGCAATTCAAGGGTTGTGGCTTTCAATTTCCTGGTCCTTGAGCAAGACCCTTAACCGTCATTGCTTCAGGGGCTCAATGGACAACCCTGTGTTCTGACCCCAACAAAGTTGGGATACTTCTAAGTCGCTTTGGATAAAAGCATCTCTTTAATGACCAAATGTAAATGTACTACGGTCGTGGGGGGGCAGATACACCCAGGACAGGGTGCCAAGACGTCACTGAGCACACACTATATGGGGGCAATTGAGAGCGGCCAAGTCACCTTGAACCCATATTTTTGGATTGTGGGAAAACGGAAAAAACCTATGCAGAAACTGGAAGGACATCAGGGTTCAAACCTGAGCTCCAGCGCTGAGAGGCGGACCTGCTAACCAATACACCACACCGACAGTAATATTGATTATCCATCCATCCATCCATCCATTATCTTCCGCTTAATCGTGTACTAGGGTCACGGTGGGCTTCTCCATACCCATCCAGGGGAGAACGTCTCGGGCGCTAGACAGATACACCCAGGACAGGGTGCCAATCTATCGCTGGGTACACACACAGCCACACACACACAAACCCACACTATACAGGGCTATTTAGAGTATTCAATTTACTGGAATCCATGTTTTTGGACTGTGGGAGGAAACCGGAGAACCCGGAGGAAACCCACGCAGACACGGGGAGGACATGGAAAGCCCAAATATGATTAATCTACTATTAATGTTTTTTAAATGTGTATAACAGTAGCTTTCCTAAAAATGATCCCTATTTTTAAATGTCCTTTTTGCTTTTATTATTATTCATGTCATTATTGTTGTAATTATATTTATATTTCTAAATATTTCTAATATGTACAAACCAGTTATACTAACATATTATATATTTGCCTTTTTATTAGAAATTTACAATCAATATTATTATTATTAATAGTAGTAACTATGCAAGTTGTTTTAAAATGATTATTTTTAACATTTATTGTTACATTAGTTCTTTGCAGTATTAACAAACATTATTGGTTTTGTTATTAGTGCCGGTATTTGTCTTTTATTTCTGTATCTTATTGTCTTTAACTTTATTGTACCAAACTAATCTAATTTGTCCTACAACTGTAACCATCTACATCTTGTGTGTCTACGAAAGTACACAGTATGCACGTCGGTGGGTCATTAAATTCGTCAGAATGCTAACAATAGATTATATTTTATTCTACGTTAAAATAAAGTGGGGGGAAAAAAATAATTGGTACCTGAAACTTTGACCCCCAATGTGCAAAACCAGCTTTTAAAAATGTATAAAAATCAGCCCATTTAGTCGTAAGAATCAAACCTATTGCTGTTCCACTGCCACTTACTTAGAGCACCAATAAATGATAGGGTACACGAACCCGTGGAGAGCAGAACATGTTCTTTCTCCCTCTGCCTTGTCATATTAGTGAGGTGTTCTCGAGAGTCGGATGTTACTAGGCAACCACGCTGCCCTCACCGCGTAGAACAAATGCTGATTAAAGTGCCGCCTTGCTGTTCTGGAGCACCGTCAAGCTGACAAGGCTTTAGAAACCCAAGACGAGGTATTCGGCAGCATGGGGAACTTTAGAAAAGTAAAACCGGGGGGAAAAAACTCTTTTCAAAGTCCGGAAATGCTACCCAAACTTTTCTAATCATTTTGCGTTTCTGAGCTTTTTTTCTTTTCTTTTTTTAAGAACTGTGAAGAGAAAAAAAATCTCACCACAAGATGTGCTTTAGTTTTAGACAGATTCCTTTTTTACTGCAATTATTATTTCTTATCAAAGTACAATGCTTGCTCCACTTGTTACCACATGGAACTTAACTTGAAAGCATAAATGGGATCGTACCCCATGTGTTTGATCGTAAGAGTGTGTAACTGATCGTTGTCCTGTCGTGTGTTCTGCAGGCTGAAGAGGAAGCTCGCAGGAATCGTCTGATGAGGGACATGGCACAACTGCGCCTACAGGTCTGCACCAGTGCATCACACACCACCTCTCCTCCAGCAGAAATCACAATCTCCCTTAATTCCTTGTCATTAAAGGCTGCTGCCGAAACTTAACTGCACGTATTGAGGACTTCTAGCTATCCATTATCTCCTCTTAATGCTTTACTAGGGTCCTGGGGGGTTCCCCATGCCCATCCAGGGGAGAACATTACGAGCACAGGGCAGATGCCCCAAAACAGGGTGAAACCGGAGAACATGAAAACTGTACCCTGATTGGAATTCAAACTTGTGGCGCCCTATTGAGCGCTTCATAAAACCCTGAACATTCTGTGAGCAGCCAGTGTAGCCCATCTTCCTCAAGGTTTAAAGTGTTGTGCATTGAGTTTCTGTTCAAGGTTTATTAAACCAGTCCGGATAAACGGTTACAGACTCATACAGGTGCAATGAGGCACATTTTCAGCACAGGAACTCATTTATAGTTCTTAGAAAAGTACCCTCTTGTTTGTGTTTGCCGGGGATGATTTTTAGTTCTTAGAACTTGGGGCATTTTTAGAGTCTATTTGAAGGCTTTGTTCAGGCGTAGGAATCATCAGTATGGGGGGAGGGGGGCAAACAGCACTGGGGTATGCAAAGATACACTTACTAGATAAAGAAATTTAATTAAGAATTCATTATTATTTTCACCAAAACTAAGCTATGAAGTGTTTTTCATATATTTTGCTGAGGTCTCTCTCTCTCTCTCTTTCTCTCTCTGGCAGTTGGAGGTGTCTCAGTTAGAGGGCAGTCTGCAGCAGCCCAAGGCCCAATCCACCATGTCTCCCTACCTCGTGCCCGACACTGCTGCTCTGTGCCAACACCTGAACCTACTGAGACAGTTGGCATCCAGCGGCTGCTTCATCGTCATCATTCCTCGCACAGGTCCGGACCGATTGGCTTAACCTCACGAGACTCAGCCCTCAATAAGGGCATGCTGGCAAAAGTAGAGTTCAGATTTAGTTATCGGTTGCCAGGGGCTTATATTACAGTCTGAGTGTCCTGTACATCCTGGAAGTGAGACAGCTAAACATACGTGTTATTTTAGTGGAAGCCTTGATTTAAATTTGGGGTGTTGGAGTTCAGTGGCAGGGTTTCATCAGGTCACAGCAATCATGTTAGTGGGTTACATTTATTTATGTCTCAGTAATGTATCGTATCTCGCATGTTCTCTGCAGTTATTGTTATTTTTATGTTCATGACCTGTTTTGTGATCTTAATAGTGATTGATGGACTTGATGTTCTAAAGAAGGAAAATCCTGGTGCGAGAGACAGCATTCGCTTTTTGGAATCGGAGTTTAGGAAAGGGAATCGGTAAGTGCCACTGGATTTCTTTTAAGCACTCATGGTCTTCTCCCTGACTCACTTACTGAATTTGAGACAATAGTGTAATACGTTATAATAAGCTACCTGGAATTTTTGTCATATTACAACCACAAACAACAATTTATTTCATTTGGATTTAATGTAGACGACCAACACAAGGTGATATACAATTCTAAAGTGGAAAAACTAAGACTCATGCACTGCACAAAGGTACTCTTTATGAAAGAATGGCAAGAAGAAAACCATTGTTAACAGAAAGCCTAACATAAAAAGTCCTGTTTGCTAGAAGCCATGTTGGGGACACCGCTAACGTGAAACAAGGTGCTTTGGTCAGATGAGACCAAAATATTGCTTTTTGGACAAAATGCATAACACTGTGTGGCGGAGAATTAACACTGCACGTCTCCCACGGTCAAATATGGTGGTGGCAGCATCATGCTCTGGGGATGTTTCTCTTCAGCAGGGACAGGGATGTTTAGAGTTGGTGGACAAAAATGGATGGAGCCAAATACAGGGCAATCTTGGAAGAAAACCTGTTGGAGTCTGAAAAAGAAAAGGACTTGAGACTTGCACCACATTTTTAAATGCTCGTGTGTGTGTGTGTGTGTGTGTGTGTGTGTGTGTGTGTGTGTGAGAAACACTAAGATAACACATCCTAGATCTCAATGAATGAAATATTTCAGTTGAAAATCTTTATTTAGTTTAAAGTGGAATGCATTGTGAACAAAATAACATCAAAACGTAGTTTAAAATGATTCTCCCATGGAGGTCTGGATTTGGAATCCTACTCAAAATCAAATGACAGGCTGATCCAACTTCAGTGGAAATTCCTCAAGATTCAGGTCTGGGGAACTGGCAGGTCAGTCTGTAGCATCAATGCCTTTCATCATGCAGGAACTGCTGACACACTTCAGCCACATGAGGCCTAGAACATTGTCATGCAACAGAGAACCCAGGACCCACTGCACCAGCATAACTTTTGGATCAGCTTGTTATATGATTTTCCACTTTGATTTTGATTTCAAATAATTCCAAATCCAGACCTTCATGGGATTTGCATTTACAATGAGGATTTTGTTCTCAACCCATTCCACTATCTACTAAATAAATATCCTCGACTGAAATATTTTATTCAGTGAGATCGGAAAATTGTGTTGTATTTTGTGTGTTGAAAGTGAGCACCAGTATGAGCTTGTTCTGCATCCCGTCTGGAACCAAAAGCGTTAATGAGTTTTTACAAATATCTTTGCAGCTTCCTTTTTTCTAAAGTGCAACAGTTTAAACGTTTGAATACTTGTGTAAAAATCAGGTTTGCACTGATGTTGAATGGAAACACCTGACTCATTGTTGTAATTGATTACATAGTGATTAATGGACACTTTCATAAAACTACCTGATGGCAATGTTCTCAGGTAACTATGGAACCATCAGGGCATCGTTCATCTGTTCCCTTTATGTTTCAGATACATCCGGTGGCAGAAAGATTCAGGCAGAAGTTTTGAGAGGGATAAACTAAAACGCCAGGACACTGAAGCTTGGTCAGTATAAGTCAAACTTTAAAAATAAAAAACCTTTGTAAAGGCTTTGAGAAGTTCTTTTTTTCACTTGGTGGATTTGTGTGGTCGCAGGCAACTTTATAAAATAGTGGACAGCTGCCGTCAGCTGACGGGTTCCCAGAGCAGTGGGGACGAAGATACGGCTGGTATGGTCACCATCCTGACGGGACACACAGTCGAGGAACTCGTCCAGAGATCTGCCCCCATGAAGGTTCGTGTCTGAGGGAAAAGAACAGAGCCAAAAGTCATCAAGCTCTGCGCTGGAAGTTTTATTGAGCTACGCATGCCGGCGCTACGCACGCTTTAATATCCGCTAGCCTCCGTGCAGACGGCATGTGCAGCTGTCTAATAAAATTCCCACTGGCAGAATGTCTACCTGTCTATTTATAGCTGCTGTTGAAGTTTGACACACAGTTAGTGGACGGGTCCTAAATTCAGATCTGAGACCTGGAGCAAATTAGTGGAGACCTGAACTGAAACATGGGAGATACTGGATACAAAGCCTGACAGTGTGATTACTAAATTAAGCTGTCTTATGGATATATCCATCCATTATCTCCAAGTCAAGCACACTTCTGTGAAACCAACCTGTCCAGTTAGTGTGCAACACTGATTGAGAATTAATTTCACTTGCTGTTGTGCGAATGGAACAGACAACAGGTAGAAATGAGAGGCACTTAGCAAGACCCCCCCTATAAA